>QEAR01000104.1:0-67651 GCA_006535965.1 Spizellomyces sp. 'palustris' | reverse complement strand
TTACTAGTATCTGAACATCCTCCGACCAAAAAAAAGCTTTGGAACCAAAGGCCTAGTAGGATTTCTCTCGTGGTGGTGGGCGCTAGTTACCCGGTTAGACCAACCGTGATGTATTGCAGTGTAATTACGCCTAGTAATTAGTTCGCTTATCCAGGCTGGTAGTCCAGTGGTTCAATCCACACTGTGTGTGACATTTGTTATTGCCAAGACATTAAAAACAGTCTTGCTTCTTGCTTTGTTTGCCCAGACCATCACGGAAAACACATCACAGAGGCGCTCATCCAGTCAGAAAATGTATCAATATTCAAAACTCATCCATATCCACTAAAACACTAGCATACTGGCATACTTACTCAACATTACGAGTAAGACGAAAAAGTTTACAAAAAAAACAGATAAAACTAGAACAATCACTGGAGATGCAACTATGGCATTCAATTGAGATAGCAGCAGCGCTTCATAGAACCGCATCAAATTCCAACCCCACCATAAGCTTGAACAGGTTTGTCTTCTTCAATATAATCAACACCGGAGATGGAGGAAAAGGAAGTGACGACATTCGCAGGGATTTCAACTGAAATGGCAGGAATAACAGAGAACCTAACATCCAATATTAAGTACTTTTCATCCGCTTATTCAGAGTAGGACCTGGATGCTTATACCTGTTTAGTACTTTTCCGCCAACGTCAGTCACTTTGTTTATGAGGTCGTCCAGAGTCTTTTTGTTGGCGTTTTCTTTCAATGAAATGATGTAGCGCTTCATTTCTAAAAGTGCAAAATGAGGCCAGAGCATTAGTGCCAATCCTTTCTGGCTACCCACATCCAAGTATCCAAGTAAATGTTTTGCAGATTGCCTTTTCAACTTTCAAAAGCGTCACTCTCATCCTTGGCGACCACCTACCTACAACTGTCCTCTTTCCTGCATCCAAAATAACCTCTTGGTATTCATTCCGAGCTGCAGCGTGCGAAGGCACCACAACAAGAGCAAGTACTGCAAGGATAGCGACGACTAGTAGGGCACGAGAGAAACGCATAGTTTGCAAGATCGGGAGTGTTCAAGGATTTCGAAAGTGCTCCAGAGGTTGACTGCGTCATCCGCCCAAAACGAGAGGCGTCCTGCGTAAGCGCGTGTGGCTTAGCTAGTGATGGCCTAATGGGAAGCTTTTGACATTCCCGCGACTGACATTGCCAGATGACATGGCCGTGAGGAAAGTGCACTACTTTCCTTTGAAAGATATTGTGACACTCAAGGTAAGCCATGCGATAAGGGTGCTGTGCGTGTGGGGGAAGCTCCTTATTCAGGATTGGGCTGTAGGACGCGTCAAAAAGTTGGGTAGTGGAGGCTCTCTGCACCTTTCTGACAGCCCTTTTCCAGAACGCTTACCCCCGTTAATGCAACGGCTCTTTCATGCATGAATACGGTCTCTGGAGCAGAGGTCATTCTAGACCGTGTGTCACGGCCCGTCATCGAGCTGTGTCATGGAGTTCTCGAATCCATCAACTCGGGAGAGAAATTGACAAAGAGAAGGGTAGCTACCGCTATAGAATCCTGCAAGTTTGCTTTGAGCTTGCCTCTTTGTCAACCTACGCTCGGCGAGAGACTGAAGCATTTTAATGAGAATTTCGAAGCTCAGAATGCGTTTTACGGTCAAGTTAATGGTCATCTTGAAAGCGGATTACCAGACACAAATGGTCCGACAAATCCTGCAATTCCAATCACTTTTTGTTCAAAAAAAGGCCTGCATCGATACAAACACTTGCATCGCCGCCCATCGCGTCTCAGATCAGGTCCATCTCACGCAATGGCATCGCCGACGGGTGTCACAGTCCTCAGTCCAGATATTCTCTACATGATCTTTCAGTACGTCGGCAACAGGCACACCGAAGACAGAAATGCTTACAAGAAGGGCCAGATGTACCTTCTTGAAGCAAGTCTGGCCAACCGCGCGTGGAACGCCACAGCTTCGGTCCTATTATGGCGCAATCCAATGTTGAACGGCTTTCCCAGTCTTTTGAACTTTACATTGGCGTTGCAGCTCAGCCGTAGTTTCAACCGGGAGGGACAGGCGATGGGCGATTGGGTCAAACGACTGGATATACCTGCCATACCATGCTGGAGCGTCGGTGGTCTCCCGTTGATGTCAAAACTGTTGACCTCACTAGGAACTTCATGTCCCGTGTTAGTAACATTGAAATTGGATAAGGCGAGTGGCGGGATTGAGGTCCATTCGCTCAAGGCAATATTCAAGGCATGTGCCAAGCTCACAGCACTGAGATTTCACATGATTCTCGGCTCTAGAGAGCTCATTGTGATGCGCCATGATGAGGATGGAAGTAATGACTGGCCTGATGACGATAGCGACCACGAGGAGAGCGGCAACGATGGAAATGGCCACATCGGAGACAAAAGTGATGGGCATATACCGGCTGCATATACGAGTTCAAAGATTCCAACTGAACTCGACTGTACAGACGTACCCATATCAGGACTGTACCCTTTAGACGTCTGCGAAACCCTCAAAGCCGGTTTCGCAAAACTCCAGACTTGCGATCTCGCAGGAATAACAAGTACCAATCGCGACGCTACCCTCAACTTTCTCAACGTCGTCCAAGAAGGTCTCGGACCAAACCTAACAAGATGCCATCTCGGAGGCCTCGAAGCAGACCAAGCGCACATAACCCTGGACCACTGTGCAAAATTCCTCAACCACATTGCAATCTCCTGCACGAACCTCCAAATTCTCCACGTCCCCATCCGCCCGAGCACGTCCCTAGAGGACTACTCAAGCATGAGCACTGCTCTCACCGCCCTCTCAAAATCTGGCTCGGGTATCCACTCTATATCCATCCGACATAATCTTCGGGAAGAATCCGAAGATGTTAATACCGAACACCGCGCCAAAATCTGCCTTGCCCAACTCCATAAATCCCTACCAAGGATATTCAGCGCCTTTCGACATCTCACACAACTCGATCTACAAGGCTTGCAACCCACCGACAAATTGCTCCGCAAACTCTGCAAATATGCCCCGAGAACACTTGACACCCTTTTGATGGACATTGACGCCATACCGCAACCCTGCATCATCCAATTCGTCCAAAAGCGCGGGGCACAGCTCCGAATGCTATCCTTACTCTCCATTCTGACATTCCCCAATCATCACATCCTAAATGAAATCGCACGGCGCTGTACAAAACTGGTTGTCCTCGATCTCCGGCACAAAGGGCCGGATGAAACTGTGACGAGCATTGTTCAGGTGCCACTTCCGGCAGAATGGATCGCGAGCTTACGAACCATTTTACAGACGAGGATGACTTTGCAAAAGTTGATACTGAGTTGGGTCCCTAGGACGGGGTACTCTGATACCGTCTTGGATCTTGCAATGGATTATCCAAATGTTGTCGTTTGGGATGCTTTCCCATGAAGGCTTGTGACGCTCTTGATGTAGAGTACCCTGCATGGTGACTAGCCCCTGAAGACCGTAGCAGTTTTCCTCATTGGTCTTTCAGAAGCAGGATTCTGGTTTCATTGGTGAGTTAGGATATATGCTGACGAGGTATAATTTGCACGAGTAGTGGCGTCCTTTGTAGGTGTTTGATAGTGATAGTATAAAATTACACTCTTTCGTTGTTTAGCAAGCCTGTACCTACACATGCCGAAATTACAATCTACCTTAGAGTAGGTCAGATTTCCTGGTTGTTCCCATTATAACCCTGTAGTTGTCAGTTTTGCTTGCAAGAGTGATACGTTGTACCAATCTATACATATGAGATTTTTAGATTAGGAAGGATACATCCTCAACGTCTCTATGAAGGCCAGCTACACATTCCTCCACATACACACACGCTCAATTGCCCAATATCATTATCCCCTAAGCAAATGCGGCTCAGATCTATGCCGCAGATATCTGACTTGCGGTCATGGAACTGGTGTCCGGTCCAGATCTATAGCTTCCCATCTGCGACGTGCTTTCCTTCAACGCGACCAATTGTTTGGTTCGGAACGCTTCGTAGTGCACAGAGGCGGTCGTTTCGATCATGTCTTGGAGGTGGGTACGAGTGAGGAAGTTGCGGAGATGGACGAATTCGCAGTGACTTTCATTTTCCACTAAAAAGAGGCAAATGAATAACGGTTCATAAAAGTACTGTTGGTGTCTTGTCCAGAACTCACCATCGATGATTCCCCAACGTGTCCTCCGCCCGCGCACGGCCTTGCCATCAATGACCACATTCCTCTCAGATCCAACAATAGCGAATGGAATCATATCCTATACGTGAAGCATGATCAGCACAAGCAGAATTGGTATAATCAAGGAACAAGTCACGTACTCTAATCATCTGTACAGTTTGCCGCTCAACACGATCCGTGTCACTCAGGATCACATCCTCCTCAATGTCTATATAGGGATAGCACCTGATGCCGTGGAACTCAATCTCTTCCTTTATCCTTCGCTTGAAAGCAGTACGCTCTTCCATCGTCAATGAATCAGCTTTGGCAATTACAGGGATGACATTCGCAACTTCGGAAATCTTCTTCATAACTGTGATGTCAAGTGGACTAAGGCTGAAGATAAAGGTCAGAACATGGATCTTTCGATTAAAACCTGGCAGGATAAGACGTACGCATGGCCAGTGGGGGCAATGAAAAACAAGACAGCGTGAATGCGGGTGTCCGGAATACGCTTCTCACGTGCCGGCGTGAGTTCTTTGCGCAGGTAGGCTGAATACTGCTCTTTGATATACTTGATGATGGGATCCCAGCTGTAAATAAAGGAACGAGCACCTCGGCGAATGAGCCCCTTTCCTGCTGGCAATTCGCGGCACTCGTCATCATACCAGTTGTCGTTGTTCACTTGGTCACCATAGCCGGGTGTGTCGGTAATGGTTAGCTTCAGTCTCACGCCATTCTCTTCGATGACTAATGGACACCGTATAACGAATATCAGTTATCAGAGAGCATGATTATCCTTCACGCACATGCTCACCATGCGATATGCTCTGGATGTCGACAGTCTGACGGAAAGTATCAGCGCGCTTGGGTGCGTTCGAATCCTTGAGATGAGCTGCGAAAAGGGTGTTCACGAGGGTACTCTTTCCCATCCCACTACGTCCTGTATAGCGTGTCAGCACATCCCTCACAGAACTGCATGTGATCTCCTGACTCATACCAACAACCATCACATTGAAGGCAAAGCCCCGCTTCACCAGCTTGCGTTCGATTTGTTGTGTAATCGTATCAAAACCAACATATCCGGTCAAGGTAACCTGCAAAGGACGCAAATCCGTAGAACGTCGCGTGAGTACATCCAAGTGAAGGATAACTTTTGGGCCGCGGCTAACACGACCCAACAACCGCCAGCACGAAAGCGTTACCTTCTTTGGGGCATCAGCCGCAGACGGAGGAACAGGGCTCGCCATATTGGACGCAGACGTGAATATGGATGCAGGGAATACGGGTGGGATGGCAGGAAATGTTCGTCGTGCCAAAATCACCGACGTGCCGTTCGTGGCCGCGTCGTTCAGGCCGTCCGTTTCACCGACAGTTGGGGATAAATGTCACGTGGTCAAGTTGGAAGGTTTTGCGATCGGCGAGCGAGGACGAGATCACACTCGACGAGCGGAATGACAACCGACCGCTAGGCTGAGGGAAGGGCGATATTTAACATATAGGGTCGTCGGGGCGCTTAAAACGATAACCTTACCCACAATTTGGCCGCGATGTCTCTTCCCAAAGCACATCGTCTACCGGCCTCACTTAAGCGAGGTACCAGAATCTTTACCAAATCGAAGGAACAGGGGCCCGCCTCTGAGTCTCGGTCTGTATGTTCCTCCACCGCGTTTCAACCGGTCTTCTACCGTGATGTCATCCGAGTTCCTGTAAATCGCCGCACCTTTCCACTCTGGCGGCACCAAACCGTCGAGCGTACCATATTCCCCGCCGACCCAGCGCGACTTGAAGAACAGGAGGCTAATTTGCAACGTAGAAAAGCAACGGCCTCTGAGCTACAAAGATTACCAGGGTGGGAAGTCATTTTTCAGACTCTTGAATCCAGTCAACCGTCGGCCGACGCAGTTGTGGCCGCAAAAGAAAGGACATTGCGACGGGCGAGGAGACGAGAAAATGCTGGATATCTGGGTCCGGAGGAGGTTTGTCATATCCTCGACAGTATACTCAGAGTCGCCGAGCCTGTACTCATCGGTATTATTGCGGACAATAGGTTGTTTCAGCAATTTCATGTGCCATTGCTGACTTGCGGGGAAAATCGACTGATGAACAAAACGCCTCCATATACCAGTTGTATCTCAAAACAATCAAACAATTTCAACAATCTTCAGGAAGCCTTCGACATCACAATGCTGTGTTACCGGGAGCAATAACCAAAATCACGAAAGATTGCTGTAGATTAGGCAGGCTGGATTTGGCACAGACGGTCGTGACACAATATATGCAAGATATACAGGGCATTGAGAGATTGGAAGGCTATGAGCAACTACTGGCTGGACCGTTCAACGCACTGATTGAGGCTTATTATCGAGCAGGAAACCGTGAGATGGGCCAGATGCGTAAGTGCAATAAGCTTTGGCGTGGAAACATCGACAGGATTTCTAAAACACCTTTGACGTGCAGTTTTGCAGGAGATGCACAACGCGGGCATCAGTCCTAACTCGCGAACTTATAACATCCTAATCCGAGCATGTGAGCCTGAAGAGGTCGAAACAGCACTGCAGGTCCTCCAAATGATCGCCAACACACCAAATATGCGACCACGGTTGGCAACCCTGAATAAGGTACTTGACCTTTGTTTCACTGCAGGGGGAAAGTATCGCCAGGAAGCGTCAAAAGTGTTTCAATTGCTCCAACAAGTTTATCCAGTCAAACCTGGGTGTCGCACTGGCCCAAATTCAACGACTGCTTGCATACTGCTTAAGCAATGTCGATCAGAGGCGGATATCGAGTTGGTTTTCCGCGATGTTCAGAAATGGTCGCTAGTTCGGTCATCTCGCATTCAAGCGGAGGTACTCCGCACTGCTTCACAAATTGCTGGACCAGCGAACGCCCTCTCGCAATGCTTGGATTGGGCCAATCGATATGCTGGTCTTGGAGTACCCTTATATCCCGAGTCCGCCAGGATGGTGCTTCAGGCGTACACTGACTCTGGTTCTGCAAGAGGAGGTTTGAACTTTGCCGAACGATTATCACAGTTCACAATCCAGCCACACGAAGACACTTTACTGGGTCTGCTCCGATCTGTTGGTCGAGATGCAGAACAAGGAGGAGTTGATCGTCGGGAGGAGGAAGTTGCGTGGCGGATATGGAATGGTTTAAAGGAGAGGTCACAAGCGCCGACTATACGGACATTTGTGGAACTTATTGATGCCATGGGAAGGGCTGGCGATATCCGAGGTTTGTGGTATCTCTACCGATTGATGAAGTCAAAGGCGGAGGGCAAAAACGTACCAGTTGTGCGTAAGACAGTCGAAGACGAGACGCCTGAAGCTGCCCTGCTAGCTCGAATAGATCCGAATGACAATCGACTCAATCGTGCGTTCGTGCGCGCCTTCGGGTCGCGCCTTGCGGCGGATCCAAAGTCTGCAGCGGCCGTGTTTGCAGCGGGTCCGAATGACGAGAGATCAGCCCTCGACTTACTACGAAGTGTCCGTGACCGGCGGCAGGCCCCGCGCATATTGAATCATTTGCTTGGAGTGGCCGTCACTCGTGGTGCGCCCCTAACTACCGATGGCCTCGGCAAAGCGTTTGCACAAGTTATCGAACGGGCCCGAAAGCCCGAGTACAATGCGATGGCATTCAGTTCAGCTGAAGGGCTAGACAGGATTGGTGCTTGGAATTTGCGTGCGCAGGGTCCCAGACCCGAATGTCAGATTGAAGCAGCTCGCACTGCGGTTGTCAGAGCTGCGGCACACGGGGTCGCCGATGCGGCAGCTAGCGTCAGGAGCGGCGAGGATGTTTCACGGGCTCTTGGGGCCTTGGAGTCGTGGATAGATGGGCGTAGTGCAGAGGAAGGGGTCGAGGATGTTCAACACGCGCTGGAGCGCTTGGAAGGGTGGACAAAGGACGTAACAAGGCAGCCGGCATCAGGATAGACCTCGCATGACCACCGTTTTATGCATTTTATTGTTTTTCCTGCATTTTTTTTTATATATTTACTTACGGCCATTGTTAAACGGATTTACTGTGCGTTCTCTTCGGGAGTGAACATATACCATACTTTCATCTTTGTCACGTGACACTATAATGTGCCCATATATGGATTTATGGATCTTAGCTGAATGCTTCAAAGGTAAGTCTGGAACAGCGCGCACTGTAGTGCAAGTCGCTGTTGAGTAGATCACTGTAAATCATCGTTGCTCCGAGACGGATACAGGGCGCACAGGCGAAAAGGCTCTTTCAACAGCCTGTGGGGGTAGCATTTTCTGGCGCGAGGTATCCCTGCTTGTCAACACTGAACTTCCCATGTGAGCGACATTAATTAGAACTGTTTTCTATTCAGTTCTAACGAAGCGCTTGGCTTTCCTACCGTATAGCTTTCCGCTCTCACCTCACCGGCTTTGTCTAACAAATGGAAAGAGCATTCGCAACGTCAGGACGACCATTCCTACAATCACAGGGTTCGTGGCCTGTTGATATTGACGAGCGATCTTCTGGAGGGCCATCTTAGCTTTATAATACATAGCACGGGGATCCAGCACTTCGCAGCCATGGGCCTCATCCATCGGCTCATCTGCACAACCCTCCCACCCCAATGACCATCTAGGGAACAGCTCCTTGCCGGTTGCCTCTAACCGCCGAAGTGAGTACCTAGTTACACCTCCTTCATTCCTGATGCGGTTGTAAAGATATGGTTCATTTGCAGGAATCCGTAGGCACTCGCGGCAACAAGTGGAAACTGTTAGGGTAGGTACTTGAACCGAATGACCCATCTGGACCTCCGACTGAAAATGCTCCAATTTTAGGATCCGAATTCACTGTATACATCTCTTCTTCAACCCGCTGATGTGAGTACCTTTCATCCTTCCCGTTGCTTTTGGTGATACGAGCCTTACGTGAGGGTTTCTTGACGCAATGCAGAGCGTCATAAAGACCGCGCAAGGTAATGGCGCGAGATTGATAAGCTGCCATCCTTACGGCCTGGCCAATCTTTCCAACACTTGTAACAGGCGAAGAATATGTTATCGGAGAAGATTATGTAAATTTCGCGACGATGCTCAAGGACAGCAATGTGAAGGATCTTCTTTTTGAAAACGGATTGGTCGACCAATACCAAGCATATTGCCTCAATAAGTGCGTCATATCGTTGGAACGTTTTGTGTGTCTTTGAATGACTGATAGTGTATATTCACCATAGAGTGAAAGAGCTACACGAAGTGGAGACGACTGATCCGATTTTCAACGTCACTAAGGAGGCAATGGAACTCCGATGGTGGAAAATGGAGGCAAACACGTGGCAGCTGATAAAGTTATTACTCGAGTTGGTATCAATTTGATGAGTTTCTCAATCCATTTGGCCCTATTCCTAACCGACGAGGTTGCCAGACAGCGATTTCAAGCTGAAGACTTGATGGAAGATTCTCCAACAGCCGATGAGAATGCCAGTGATAGCGCTCTAGTAGAAAACTTCAACGATAGAGCATTTGAGGAGGTGAAGGTAAATGAGACTGCTGAGGGTTCTTTGTCCACAATCACCTAGTAATAACGCTATCTCTATCAACCTGTACTAGGCCGTTCTGTCATGGTTGGAGGAAACCACACCGGGCGAGTTTCATCCTGTGGAGGTCCGACGAGGGTATTGGATGCATACTGTGAAGCACATCAACGATACAAGGAGAGCCGGAAGGCGTACACCAAATGATGACACGGTCACTGAAGCGGATCCAGATGCACCAACCCGCCAACATAAGCGATTGAAGGCAGATGATGCGGTTAGTATCCGTGTTGAGGCTTGTGATAATCATTATACTAACATGTGGATGTAAAGGATTATGAGTCCACACTGCATCGTACAGCGTTCGAGTACATTAGACGCGGGAAAATGAGGGACGCGATGGATTTGTACCAGCAGTGCGACCAGCCTTGGCGGGCGGCCTCTCTACGGGGCGGATTTCTTTGGAATGATCCAGAAAGGGGTAATTCTGAACTTTTTGATGCATGAGCCTGTGACGCTAGGTTTAACGTTGATCGTTACGCAGAAGGGGCCGGGATAAAAGAGGGCAACCAGAATCGCGATCTATGGAAAGCGGTCTGCTTTCAAATTGCTTCAAACGTAGGAAAGCAATTCTGATAGCATGAGAATATAAGTTATAGCGCAGACTTAAATGAGTCATACAGGAATCATTCGATCCCTACGAGAGAGCAATTCATGCGATTCTTGCAGGCGATGTGCCAAATGTGAGGATGAATGGAGCGTTCTGTGATGATGTTTGCTTCAACTGCTCATCGTCGCTTGCGTTGTAGGCTGCTCAAGTATGCAAGCACTGGGAAGATCACTTATGGATGCATTACCGTGCTCTCCAAGACGGAATGGTTGACCAGGTGGATAAGCTCTTTCCAAATGCCTCAGCCGCTACTACCACTCAACCCGCTTTATGCCTCCCAGCGACTTCGGTCTGTCCCTTTGCCAAATGAGCCGGCAGATAAGGTGCAGATAGATGGTCCGATGGAGCCACTAGAGCCAAGTGCAATTTTCGAGCACTTGGAGAAGAGCGACAATCAGCATCTGAGGTATTAGTTGCGTCCATACCATACATTTATGGATGGCACTAATCTCTGTTAGTAGAAGAGCGTCACAGGAACCATTCCACGTCGTACAAAAGAGTATTATCTTAAACACTCTGAATAGATTCCTTTCACATTTCCGGTCTCAGCTAAGCAATCCGAAGGGTGCCGACACCATAAGGTATTTTCTCGGGTTTATGTGACAATTTTACGGATAGTCCCAACTCACCCAATGATTCAAGTGCGGCACTGTCTCCGCACTTTTTGCGATTTGTGACACATTTCATAATTCTCCTCCGAGATCTTTCGGAGCCGGTTCCATCAGAAGATGCGGATTTCATAATCGAAAAATATGTGGAAATGCTAACGGAGGCGCACAAAGTAAGGTTTTGCTTTCATCGTCTATGCAGTATAGTGGTTCTAACTAACCGAATTACAGAATGACCTAATTGCCCAGTATGCATCATATCTTCCTAGTGGAACTCAAGTCGAACGATATGCATTGTTCTTGCAGAGTAAGGGGACTGAATTTTTTCGCTCCCCAGTCTTGCTCGGGATGGCCATCTAATTATATGATACCTTATAGATGTACTTGAAGATCCCGAGCCTCTCAAGTACCTTGAATTGGCAGCAAGCAGTGGCCTCGACTGCCAGCGGGTTGCCCAGGCAGCATTCCACCGTGCACTGCTGCAAGGCGTTCTTAAAGTAATTTGGGATTGCGATTCATCTGGCTGCTTGAATACTCTCGCTCACACACGCTGTCCCTTAGGAACCTGTAGTCACATCGTCCCCGGTTGACTTAGCCATTGCAGAGTTAAACGACGGTCCCACTAAAACGGAAGAGAGACAGATCATGGCTCTGGGATGGCTTCTATGGGAACCCGCCATGAAGGAACATGCGTTGTTTTGCAGCAATCTGCTCATTCGAAGGTTTTTAGGTTCGTCCCTGAATCGATTGACATTCGGCTTGATTATCTCACTAATATCCTGCAGCACTGGGCCGTATCAATTCCGCAATCCGAGTCCGTGAGTTTCTGCAAAGATGGTTTGGTACACCCAAGTATTCCGACCAGCTCGTACGGATTGAATGGCTTTATGGCACTTTGCCGAGCGGATCGCCTTACGATCACCCCACAGAAGTGGAAGAGGCAGCTCGGGAGCATCTGCATTACAGTTCTTTTTTTGACGCAATCCAACTGCATGCCCAGTGGTTGTCATTGTGGTACTCGAAGCCTCCATCCCAAATGTGAGCTGTCAATCTACTGCTAGCTAGGCACATCCTAATCATCTTACGCCCACTTGTTTCATAGGCATGACATTGAAGGGTACTCATCGGTGCCGTACAGAAAATGGATGCACGATATGAAGGTGAGGTTCATTCGCGAGATGTTTGACCACGATGTTCAGCTTTGATTGTTGAATTTCCTGGTATAGGCCATTACAGCAACAGTACAGGAGTCTTTTAGAAACTTTCTAGACTTGGGCTGGTTGGTGCCGGAACACGAAGAGGCAAGTGCATCCGAAGGAACGAAAACAGAAGAGCTTGAAGTGACAGAAGCTGAGGGAGAACATTGGGAGAAACTTGAATTGGAACAAACTGTCCCTGAGAGCAACAACGAGCTTCAGTCGGCTGCTTTGAAGACGGGTGTGTTTTGGTGGCTGATGCAGATATGGTGGATGATCAATTTTATGCTCATGGTGCCGCTGTAGGAGACCGGCAACGACAGCGAGAACTTGCGAGCTTAAGAGACATTTATGTTCCTCTCATTGTGAACTACTACTATCAAGTGCTCTCGGAAACGAGGAAGTTGATACCTGTGTAAGTGTTAGGAACTCAATATTACACAAGACATGGCGGCAGACTCATCATCCTATCGTAGGAATCTGCAAGAGACCATGAAGTTAGTGTGGCAGGTGGAGGACCAAACCTCCGATCTGCATGAGCATTTCAAACGGGCGGGCAAGCTGGAGCCTTTCCTTGAGAAGGTTCGCCAATCGGGCATTCGATATGAATAGATCATTATTGTTGCAAGAAAGAGAAGGAATACGGCATGGGTAACCCCACGCATAAAACATCATGAATACACCTGCCTTTGGTGTTCAAATGTACACTTTCAGATCATGGGTTTTTCTGTAGTACAGACAGATATGAATGCAATATAATAAAAAAACCCCCCCTGAGGTACACCCAGTATGCAACCCCATCAATCCATAGCGGGGATTCACCAATCGCCATCATCGTCATCATCTTCGTCATCCTCGTCAGAGTCTGTGTAAAAAAAGATTGTTACGGTAAGTTCAAAGAAGTTCCGTTCAAGGAGAGCCGTATTGCATTTACCTGCTAGAGCCGGACGACGGTCCTCTAGAGCTCTTCTCAAGGCTTCGGCAATACTATCACCCCTATCAACTGGTTCCGGCGGCGTGGTTGATTCGTCCTTTTGTACAGTTTTAAGGGACCCAATTCCCGCACTACGGATAGACGCAAGTAGATCGCCCCGGTCAAGGCCGCCAGATGGTGTTGCCGGCGCACGAGGCGGCGCAGCTGGTGCACTAGGACCGTCAGAGCGAGGTGGTGGAGGAGGAGGTGGTGCTCCAAATGCCGGGGGTGGCGGTGGAGGTGGCGGACCTCCACTACTGGGTGATACTTCCTGATAGCCCGCCACAGGGGGAGGAGGTGCAGGAACATGTCGAGCAGGTGGGGGCGGTGCAGAGGCGGGAACGGCAGGAGTTGCACGTCGTGGCGGCTCTGGAGGAGGCGCGGCTGCACGGGAAGGTGGAGGAGGTGGGGGATTGCGGCGAGTCGGCGGCGGCGGTGGTGGCGCACGTCGTCCTAAATCCAAGGTCGTGGGTAAGATTTAGGCTTCTAATGTACATGCCAGCTCACATACCACCAGTTGCGCCACCGGCGTTCGGAATAGCAGGGGGAGCCGAAATCGCAGGCGAAGTATCTCGAGCGGGTAGTGACGGTTTCGTCCCCACGCCCCCCTCTGCAGTATACTGCTTCATGAAATTCTTTACAAATTTCGCCGTCTTCTTGTCTTGAAGTTGTTCCTACAAATTGGCCAGGAGTCACTTTTTGCTATCTACTCAATGCCCATCGTCCCGATTGATTGCATACCTCCGTAATGCCGGCCTTAGCAAAGATTGCTTGCCATTCTTTAGGAATATTGTGTGCCTGTGGAACACATGATATCAGGATCAATTATTTCCCACTGTGAAAGAAAGGCATCATACCGTGAATCCCGACTTCGGATTATAGCCAACATGAGTAATGTGCCTGAGCAGATCATATCGATTAGTCAACTATTCTAGTCTAGTGTTCCGCGGAGTTTTAGCTAGGTCACTCACTGGAAATTCGAAGGTGCCGAAATCTGTGAAGCGTCGAGCTTGCCGCGCTTTTTATCCGATTTGGATTTGCGAAGACTACCGGAGAAGATCCTACTTGATCTGGCGGAATCCGTCTTCATGCTTCGAACTGAATCTGCACTAGGACTAGGGACTATTCCACTAGGAGTAGGGGATGCTGACGGCACTAAATTTGGCGAATCTTAGTTACGTGAAGGTATACTGGAATCCAAAATGTAATACCCTGTGGAGGAGTCGGCTGTGGCCTAAAGGGAGGCTGTGGGGGGGTTGCAGTAGCAGGAGCAGGTGGTGCATGTGATTCCTTCCTGTTGAAGGTGTCATAGAAATCGCTTGCTTCACTCTCATCGGCAAACGAAATGCCTATCATAGAATCCTAACATGGGGCGATCAGTTAATATGCTAAGCAATTCTCAAGATCAAAGTTTATACCTACCGGTCCCACGAAACTATGAAAAAATGGCCGATCTTTCTGATATTTAACATCATCCGTGACATCATACTCCCAAAGAATACGACCAGCCTTTCAAAAGAAACAGCTCAGAAACTCATATTAACTGGATTAGCGTGGAGCCTAGAGCATACCGTTACGTCAATTAGCTGTAGAGCAAATCCGGCGTTTTGTTTACGGCCCAATACGATAGCGCCGACATTCCCGGTGTACGACCATTCATTCTGTTGCGAGGTGTAAAGTCGCGCGGCTGTGGATGCAAGGACCTAGGCAACATGCGCATAGTGCAGGAATGAGCCAAAACCATCAAATCTGGCGAACCACAATTTGGGGCGCACCTCCAATCCTCGAGCAGCCGTGCGTATACTTCTATTGTCTTCAGGAAGTAACGTTCCTAGCATAGTTGGAAAACGTAGAAGATGCTAGTCAAGTGAAGATTAGAGACTTCAGCAGAACGTTCCCGAGCTTGAAAAGATGCTATTTAAGGATGCAGATTCAGTTCCGAAATGTGATGCCAAGATGCTTGGCGCCTTTGCTGGGGAACTTCTGGTCACCTGTGATAAATATCATCCAGGTTATAAATGATTGCCTAAGCTTCCACCAGCCTTCAACTGGTTGACCCAGCATTTCCTTCTTAACGATCTGCTTTTGCCATGGGACAGTGGGAGCCTTGTCCAGTGTGCGATTTTCCGTTCGAAATTGGAGATCCACAGTTTGGAGTCCACGTAAACGGGCACTATGAAGAGGAGGAGACTAACCAAGTCGTCGCTGCACAACATATTGCATCTAACGTCTACAGTACACTTGATGTACTTGCTGAAGACTCTATTCTGAAAGCTACCCGCCCCAACTGGAATGGAAATGCAACAGGTTCACATACAAACTCTCATGTACGTTGTCACGTCTTCCCTGCCTTCACGACGTGCTGAGAGTTTCTCTATACAAATTGTGTCGCTCTTTGGGGGTATAGCAACCTCAAGGCCCTCAGACAACTTTGCCTTCTCCAACACCAAGTGTACGCATCCAACGTCTCTTATATATAAACCCTTCTACATATTAAACTTTTTTGAAGTCTTCACTTCTTCATAATCCAATGAAGCGGCCGGATCGACGTTTCGGGGGAGAGCAACCTCTGCCAAAGCGACAAACGAAGGATTTGCGGAAGGGAGGAGAAGAGCCATCAAAGTCCGCATCCGACAGCCGTATGACGCCAGGTATTCCCGTCTCTCCAACTATGTTCTCAAAGTTGTGAACGCACGTAGATCCTGAGTAATACCTCTTCAGGTGTTGTACCTATGCTCGCATCCCTACTAAGGGATAATGCACAGGCAAAAGTACAATCCAAAAATTCCCTAAACCAAACGAAATTAGCGTACACCTGTCATTCCTCTATAATACACTATGAAGGAAGTATTATGGACAGAAGTTGGGGATGTGGCTACCGGAATTTTCAAATGTTACTATCAAGCCTACTCCAAATGCCACCTTATCGGGATCTTGTTATTGCATCGTTGCAGCAAGATTGTGATTCAGGCAGTGAATTCTGGCGGGTCCCTGAAATTGCCACGCTACAAAGAATGATCGAGAGTGCTTGGAAGGCAGGGTTTGACCAGGTACATTGTCCCTGTGAGACTTACTGGCACTTCGCTGGTTTGTTGATTTGCGCCAGATGGGTGCCAGCCATTTCTCTGGCCGTCTGGTAGGATCACGGAAATGGATTGGCGCCACAGAAATCGAGGCCACTCTTCTGTGGATGGGGATAAGGTATAAACTCAGTAAAGATGATGCTACCATTCGGGTCATACCAACATTCGATATCAGAGTGACAGTATATGACTTCCATCGGCCCTCGGGTCCAGATGGCAAACACCATGCGGTCCTTGACACAGTTGAGCACTACTTTAGGGAAGCAGCCCGAGAAGCTGTCGCACAGCAGTCTGAAGGATTGAAGCGGTTTGGATTTACTTCAACAAGTGAGCGAGCCATTATTACCTCCAGTGAAAAGCCACCGTAAGCACGGGGAGTTGAGCTCACGTCTACTTGGCTCTCTAACGGAGATTACTCGTAGTCTCTACTTCCAACATCAAGGACACAGTCGAACGATCGTCGGCATTGAGACCTTGCGATCTGGAGTACGGAATCTGCTCGTTTACGATCCCAGCAACAGCGTCGCGGAGGACTTGCGGTCTCCTCTATCGAATTCGCCAATGCCAAGTTCTTCGTGCAATGTGAAAGGACAGCAGAAAAGGGAAATAGATTCTTTGCCCGGGACACCTATTCCTTTTGGCACCACCCAACGGCTCCTTCGATCTTATCGTGTGGGGTTGGAGCAGCTTGCGAAACATACACAATATCAAGTCATAACAGTTACAGGTATTGCCGCGTTCGTGTCTTGAATAACGGGCACCACCTGATACGCGCACATCAGGGGTAGGATGGAATTCAGAGGCAGAACGGGAGAGAGGAAAGATAATGACATCGCAGAGAATTCCATAAGAGTGAAACCATGGTAAATGCACATGATATCATGTGCTGTTCCGACTATCTACAATGTTGGATAAAGTGCCGTGCATCTAATACCATCATAACTCTTTTTTAGGTTCAGTCGCCACTTCCTCTATCTCATCTTCGTTGTCTACATCCAAAACCATTTCCATGACATACTCTATATCGCCGCGCAGTTTCCCGCAGAAATAGTCGATAGGAAGATCGTTCTGCGAAAAAGGGGGAAAAGAAGTCAGCCACTGACTCTGTCGAGCTGATATTAAATGATGGATGCTGTCACGAACTTCGTCCGTCCCGAATGGTTCTTCAATTTCTCCCGCTGTACAAGCTCTCGTGTTTAGCAATATTGTGATGTTCCGTCACAGGTCGGACGTATCGTACCTATTGCGTCTGCCCCAAAGAAGGCTAGGGATGTGATTATAGTAACGGGTATCAGTAGCCATCCTAGTTGGCGGACAAGTTGAAAGGGTAGAGCTAGGAAGTATACAAGCAGTATCTGTTGTGTGGGTGTTATTTTGTGCCTTCCATAGACATACTGAATGTGTTACAGAGCTTGCCTGCTTCAGATGAATGTCGTACGATTTAGGCATGGGTATATATAGAATCTGACAGCAATCCGATTTTTAGCGAATATTGTTACCACTACATTGACCAGGCGAGTTCTCTAACCTGCTCGAATTTTGATACGGCATCTATCATCGCATTGATGGCGTTTGATATTGACGACGTGTCCTCTAAATCCACTGTGCTCTGCTGCCTTTGGCGACGGACGTATGCGCTGATTCTGTGAATAATATCTAGTGGCGCATTTATTACCAGTACATTCGTTTCTGGTTGCGGCCCGAAAGGTCTTCGATACACGGGATAAGGACGTGAAAATGGTGGTGGCGACGGCGCAACACTGGATATTGCAGATCCCTTGCTATAACTAGATCGATGTCGAAGTAATACTAGTGGAGGGTGGTTACGCAGCCCAGTATCTCTACTCTCATGTCCATCTCTATTGCCTGGGGTTGGGCCACAAGTGTTACCGCCAGTCGCTTGCTCCTCCTCATTCAGAGCTATATTGGCGTCAGGACCAAAATCTACCAGACTGGATCGATAAGACTGACTCCCGTAGCCATGGGGAAGCAATCGAGTCAACTCTTGCTTTTCAAGGGCATTTTCGCCTCGTAACGCATATTTTGTAGCAATTGCAACAGCTAAGAGGAGTTTCATTATTTGGAGCTTCTCCTGATAAGCTTCTGGTGAGGGTGTGCGAACACCGTTCCAAAGCAGGCGGCTTAGGGTTCTGATTTGAATGGATAATGCGGTCCATAGCTGGGCGCCTTGCCAATAACGTTCAAACCCGCGATTGATACGAAAAGCTAGCAGCATAGCCAGTGATACACCAAGAATCGCTATCAATCTGCCCATGCGTACCACATAAGGAATGAGGCAAGTCCTGGCGATTTCCGGCTGAGGCATTTGGCTTACTTGTCGTCCATAGCAAGTCTCAAGCCCATATTGTGGACAACCACAACAAGGGCAGCCCAAAGAGAGAGTACAGATATAACTGGAGCTACCTTGGGAACTATCGTGTTCTTATATCGTAGGGCACCCAGGAGACTCTCGGCATAGCTGAAGGCCACATTCCTGTTGCGAAGCGCATCAGTTGGAGACGAGATGAAGCTCTCTGGTTATCAAATACCTACCGAAAATAGGGATGATAATGGGCGAAGCGTACCTCAGTGGGAAAAGCTGTTGCGGATTTTGTTGACCCTGGTGGTCGTTCCATTCTCAAGTTCTGTGGGGGAATGTTTTGGCGACCGAGGTTGAGGAGGACGCGTGAAGTACGCGTCTCCATTGGTGGGTGAGCACCATACGCATCATCGAAGACAGCGTATTTGTTGGGTGTGTACGCTGCAGCAAGGACCTTGAGACCCTATAATCTGCAGTATTCCTGCAGTGTTTCGATCACACAGAGAATGGGAAAACCTTGCACTCAGGGTTGTTTGACAAGGCTACGTACGACGTTATCATCATCGATGAGCAATCCATGACTGGAAACGAAATGAATGCCAGACTGCTCAAGAACCTCAAATCCAATCCGAAAACAAAACTTTACGGCTTTGCTGACTTTAGGCAGCTTCCTCCTGTAGAACAAGGTGAAATGGTGGACTATGAGAATTTGGATCTCGTTATTGAGCTGTTCCAAGGCGTTTAAGAAGAATTATCGCTATGACAAGGAAACAGAATCTCTTTTGGGCGCAGCTGTCGAAAGAAAGGAGGCTTTGAATGATTACAACTGGAAATCATAACTGCAGCAACGATCGCTGGTGCGAACGCACAACACACGCAAACGCGAGATATTTAAGGATGGAAACAGTCTATACGGAGTGCATAGCTACCAGAGGGATATACATGGTACGACTATGGCTTGGATCTCCACATAGATCACCAAGTGTCCCGTAAAGATGCCACAATTCAGAACTGGACTATCTAAGCTAGTGTAGTATAAGAAAGCGAAATCTGAGTACTAATGTGTAGATAGTTGGTTTACTTAGTGTTTTACATGTCTATAATCTGCTTTGGCTTCGGCTGACGTTTTCCTGTTTTATGCACTGTAATTGTATTCCAACCAAACGACAAAAAGGAATCTTATTCAAGACTTTTAACAAGAAAAAGGGTGTTTAGATGTTAACCCCATCAGATCCATTGTTTACCATCCACCATCCAAGGCTTACTGTAAATCGATCCTGGATTTATTCCATGATGATGGTTAGATTGTTGACCTCCAATTCAGTGGGTATGTCTAACCAGACGCTGTTTGCCTTTGGCTTCAATGCTTTTCAACAATGCGGCGACCAAAATTCCACGTCCACAGGAGGGGATGTTCGCCAAGAGAGCCCTGCAATACTAGCGTCTTTTCAAGGTCAACCTTCTATTGTTGGGTTGGCTGCAACGTGGTCAGCATCCTTCTCGTGCTGTGATGATGGTTGCCTAAGTATTTGGGGCTTCACGGAGCCTTTTGTTGGTGTTAAGGGTCTGTCTCAAGCCAAGATCCGTCTCAGTTCCGAAAAAGGACAAAAGGTGAAAAAGATTGTTCCGGCACGCTGGGACATTCGGGACCGGCATGAGAGCACGATCTATGTTCTTACGGGGGAGGACTTGCGCTTATTGACATTCGAAGAACGAAGCAAGGAGACTCCTCAGACTGGGCAGCTGAAACGAAAATTGGATGATATGGAGAATGGACCGTTTTTTGAAATGGAAAATATGGATAACAGTGCAGAGAACCGAACATTTCGTATTAAACAACATATCTTCCCATTTCAATGTCACGACGTTGCAGTGACCTGTCTACAAGTTTGCGCTATTACGTCCTCCGGTGATATCCTTACTTGGGCTCTTGGATCTACCGCATATAGACGTATCAATCCGGACACCCCACAAGTCAATTTTCGCAGCCTTGCGGCTGGGGGAACCCATTTTCTAGCAATTTCTACTACCAACGATCTTTACACCTGGGGATATGGGTTGAAAGGACAACTGGGCCACGGTAATTCTGAGGTTCGCGAACGTGAGATACCCATAGCGGTAGAGGCACTCCAAGGATTGCGAGTCACTACTGTTGCAGGTGGAGGGTGGCATTCCGCCGCTACGACCAAAGATGGCGATCTTTACACATTGTAAGTGCACGTTGGTTTAGATCTCCTGCTTTGTCTATGGATGATCTCACGTAGGAGCACGTTGCGATTGTTTGCAGTGGATCGTCTGAACACCGACAATTGGGACTACCCGATCAGGACCAGTCGGCCATCGATGCCGCAGGCTTCTCAAATAACATAACAACAAACGATGCCCTCCCTAATCCAGTTGACATGGACTTCTCGTCGGCCGAGCTTATGCTGTCTTGCGGTTCAAATCATACTGCTATATCCGACGGGACTACACTCTATGGATGCGGTTGGAACAAATATGGTCAGCTTGGGCCGGTGGATGTCGGAGAAGACGTTCAGCGACTACGACAGATAGATCTTCCAAGACTTGCAGATGGACAGAAGATCATCAGTATTGTATGCGGCGGGTGGCACACACTGGTGTTGATAGAATGGGAAAGCATCCATGGTTCCTAAAAGCCGATGGTTTGATGGTGTAGACGTCCAGTCCACAGCCCAGCATCCGCAGCATGATTCTGATAGTATATTGCATACCAACAGCCCGTGTGCTCGAAGTGAATGAATGAATTGTCCTCAGGTTAGCGGAAAGATCTCCAAATGCTTGGATTATGATGTTGGTCCTCCCTCAGACAGGAATCTATTCCACCATTCTTTTTTAAAAGGATTTTTTGAGCCTCCCCCTCTACTCGGCTGTCCGTTGACCTCGTCGCGTTTATCTATTTAACAAAGGAGCCCTCAGCCGGTACCGATATGCCTGGATGCTTCGACTCCATATGCTGAACTAAGATCTTGTAACTAGGCATTGGTCCCTAATAGTATGTAGTTCAGATCACAGTTGTAAGGTATGCCCAGTAACAGCTAGTTCAATTGTACTTTTTCGTACCTTACAGCTTGGGCATGTAATCTTCAAGCCCTCAGCCCGAGCCTTAAGCTGCGAACCTCCTTTGGAATGGGTAGCCGCCTGCTTCTGGTTCCGCTCCCTGATGCCGATGAACGTCAAGCAGTGCGAAACAGCAAGATCAGTAATCATCGGCCAATGGCCTATACTATATGGAGGTCGGAGAACACAAGAAGCTCTGACCTCGCTTGCTGCTTGGCTGCTCCACGGACCATCGCTACTCTGCTGTGCTAGTGGGAACCACTGCGACTCGGTCTCTAACCTCGCACGAGGAGAGGAGTCCTACGGCAATCGATAATGTGAAAGGATGGACACTGGGGGAAAAGTCCACCTCAAAATCCTTGCATCTTGAGAAACATCCAATCAAAATTGTTTGATGACTAAGCTGCCTATTAATTACTTCATCACGAGACTTGGTCCGACATCACGTGCCGCATTGAGATCGGAGGCTCCATTGACTTGTGCCGCACTCTTTTGCACCATGCTGATTGCGATCGCGGGTCCCACCTGCGCCGGCAAGACTGTTGTCGCGGAGTTTCTGACGAAAACTTACCACTTCCAACCCATATCACTACGATCTTGCTCCCTCCACATCACTAACCCCACCTGCAGCTCCAGTGGCCTAAGGCCGCAACTTTTTGAAACCGCGTCCGATCTCATTCACCATGTTACATCCAACTGGTCAACCCACTTTGTTCTCTACCCTCTGGAGAATCCCGACGATTGGAATCTCATTGGAAAGCGCCCATTTGCGCTATTGGTGACAGTAGATGCCCCGCTCTCCGTGCGATTCAAACGATGTATTGCAGCGAACGCCGCGTTGGGACACGCAGCGCCTTCTTTTGAAGACTTTGTGCAACAGGACGAAAATCGTCTATACGCTCTCCCCAACTCACGTCCCAACGTACTATCACAGCATGTCAATGGACCGACTGCTAAGATTGGTGGGCTTATCGCAAACCTGGATGAATTGACCTTGGAGCCACATGGACTGGCAGAGGCAGAGTCACCAGCTCCATCTGCATCGCCGCGGTCTTCTTCTCTCTATTTCCTCATGTCAAAAGCAGACGTAAGAATCGTCAATCATTTCAGTACCCTTGCAGAACTCCATACGGTACTTCGCGCCGCAAAGTTGACTGATCCCGAAAGGCTGCGACCTAGCTGGGATTCCTATTTTATGCAGCTGTGCAATCTGGCTGCTCGGAGAAGTAATTGTATGAAGCGCCGTGTGGGGTGCATTCTGGTGAAAGATCGACGGATTATGGCCACTGGATACAATGGAACGCCCCGAGGAGTGAAAAACTGCAACGAGGGAGGCTGTCCGCGCTGTAACGATAACGCCCCATGTGGATCCGGTCTAGATGTGTGTTTGTGCTTGCATGCTGAGGAGGTAATGTGGCAAAACTGGAAAGAAACCCTCGCGGCTGAAGACTAATTTTCTACATTCAAAGAACGCGCTTTTGGAGGCAGGTAGGGAAAGGGTTGACAATGGCGGTGATTCCATACTCTACTGCAATACCTGTCCGGTGGGTTTCTCTTCTACGTAGAATGACGTTCCCTTACCTTGTATCTAATTCGTGTCGTTGTAGTGCTTGGGATGCGCAAAAAAGATCGTGCAAGTCGGAGTAAAAGAAGTTGTATATTCTCTGGCGTATGGTATGGATGATATGACGGCTAGATTATTAAAAGAGGCTGGAGTAAAGTTAAGGCAACATTCCCCATTAAGCAGCGATGTAGATAGTTTGGTAGTGGATGAAATATGGAATTGACGAATGTCAGCTACTCCTGAAGTCTATCCGAAACGTTCGGAAGGCAAGTTGTGATATTATCAATGTACAAACGAATGGCATTATATGGGTGGTTGGTTGGAATTATCACGTTGGTAGCTTACGCCTTGGGCTTGCGGAAGTTCTCGCCCGCATAGACGGCGCGGGACCCGAGTTCCTCCTCGATCCTGGAAGGGATCACAGTACGGTCAGATCATGTCAACAGTGGAACGACATTGAATAGATGTACCTGAGAAGCTGGTTGTACTTGGCCAATCGTTCAGACCGGCAGGGAGCACCAGTCTTGATTTGGCCGGCGTTAAGACCAACAACGAGGTCCGCAATGAAGGTGTCCTCGGTTTCTCCAGACCGATGGGACACCATCACGCCCCATCCGGCGGCTTGAGAATCGAGGGCACTGAAATTCCCTGCGTTAGCGACGAGGCACGGGGGAAGGGAGGATATGGAACTTACGCCTGAATACTCTCGGTAACGGTACCGATTTGGTTAACCTTCAAGAGAAGGGCGTTGCAAGCCTTCTTCTCGATAGCGGTCTTGATACGCTTAGGGTTGGTGACCAGAAGGTCGTCACCGACAATTTGGATCTGAACTTCGCTGGTGAGCTTGCTGTACGACTCCCAGTCATCCTGGTCGAAAGGATCCTCAATAGATACAACTATGCGCGGGAGAAACAGTAAGTCCGCGAAATCTCCAGCTCGTGCAGCTGACCACATACGTACTTGGGAATTCCTTAATGAAGGACTTGTACAGGTCAGCCAGTTGCTCTCCTGACAACCACTTGGACTTGTCGGAATCAGGGTTCTTAAAGTCCAGGTCGTACTTGCCGTCCTTGTAGAACTCTGTATAATATGAACATGTTTAATCACTCCATCAGCGGCCTGTTGTTCTGTATACAAGTCATTACCGGAAGCAGCCACATCCATGGCAATCTTGATCTTGCCGGTGTAACCAGCCTGTTCGATAGCGACCTTCAACAGCTCAAGGCCCTCGTGGTTGTCTTGAATATTGGGTGCGAAACCGCCCTCATCACCAACATTTGTGGCTTTGAAGTGTAAAAAGGTCAGTATTGGCTGTCGACAACTGTTTCCATCCCATCACGCCACAGCCGGTCCTACCATCCTGTCCGTACTTCTTCTTAATAACCGACTTCAAGTTGTGGTACACTTCACTGCCCATCTTCATGGCCTCGGAAAAGGAGGAAGCGCCAGTGGGCATGATCATGAACTCCTGCATGGCAAGCTTGTTGCCGGCGTGGGAGCCACCGTTGATGACGTTGAACGTGGGAACGGGAAGCACAAAAGGACCTTTTTTGCCGGCAATGTCAGCAATGTGCTGGTAGAGAGGTACCCCCTTCTGCGCTGCACCAGCACGAGCAACTGCAAGAGACACGCCGAGGAGAGCATTGGCACCGAGCTTGGCTGATATGCATTTACTTGTTAGGACTGGACACGTGCTCTGATGAGTCAATCTCATTATATACTCACCTTTGTTCTCGGTACCGTCGAGTTTCAAGAGGAAGTCGTCGACAGCTTTTTGGTTGGTAATGTCGAGATCAGCCTTGGTGAGAGCAGCGGCGATCTCGTTGTTGACGTGACCGACCGCCTTCAAAACACCTAAGAGCAACGGTAAATACTGCGAAATACTCGATAAGCCAAAAATAGTTCTTGAACCAGATGCTTACCCTTGCCCAAGTAGTTCTTTCCATCAGCATCACGAAGCTCAAGGGCTTCGTGAATTCCAGTGGACGCACCTGAGGGAACGGCGGCCCGGAAAAGACCTGGAGACCCAAAAGAGCGAAGATGAGTAAGAACATCACAATCCACATCCGGCATAGAAGCTTCTGGACAGATCAGCTTTAGCTATAACTCACCCTTGTCGGTTGTGACTTCAACTTCGACGGTCGGGTTGCCACGAGAGTCAAAGATTTGACGAGCGTGAACCTGCGATGGTTTCGCGATGAGCAACGCGTTGGCAGTTCAATTGATACCCAACGAGACCAGGAACCTTGCCGTATTACCTTGTGGATTGCCATTGTTTAAGGACGAAAAGTACTGAGATGTATAGAGCGGGATGCGAAAAAATGCAAACGGTCGGAAACCAGAAATAGAAAGCTGGCGACGCGGAGGGTAAGTTCTGAACGGTCCCATCCGATAATCCCCGTGACATCATCCTTAGTTGCTATAGTAACCCGTATGGCATCGATTGTTTGATTTTGGTCTTTGATTACACTTTGCAAGTGGAGCAAATGGAGTGAAACGGGGACATCGCAACGAGGAAATGAGGAAGTGCAACGAGATTGCATCTAAACCCGAGTTGGTGCTGCGATATGGTCATTCCTAATAGCTTTGGTACCCCATCGTAATATAGACAGACATGGATTTCGTGCAAGCATTTCACAATGACAGATGACATTTGACTAGACTTGTATCGCTGGTTATACCAGATATTCAACTATCTTAAAACTTATGAAATCTGTCATCTGCATCAGTCAATCTGGGCATCTGTTCAATTACTATCGACTGGCATTGTCAGCAAGTCACTGCGCCCTCATGATCATGACAGTTTGTGATTGGTCAAGGTTGAGTCACTCAGGGTTTCAAGGACGATCCCAGTCCTATCTTTCATTGCTTGCTGGGGATCTTTGACAATGTCATTAGCAGATGCGGCAGCGAAAATGACCTTGAAAGAGAACGGTCCAGTAGTCTACGTTTGTGAGGCGCAAGGGCACGACGTGGAGGGTAACGGTACGGAAAAAATGCCATTTCGCTCCGCATTGCGGGCCTTCGAGAGCGTGAGTGGGAAAGGGGAGATCATGCTTCGCAAATCGCTAGAGGAGGGGTATCAGCCTTTGGGCAAGACAGCTTTGAAGAAGACCCAGAAGCTATACGAGACCAATCAGAAAAAGGCACAAAAAGCCGCGGAACGTGCCGCCCAAGATGCAGTCAACGCTGAGAAGAACGCAGCCGCTGATGCGGCGCGTTTGGAAGCAGCACAGAAAGTCGTATTAGAAGAGGATAAGTCCTTGCCAGAAGCACAAAAGGTTGGAATTCCGAATTTCTGAGATCCGGAGCTATATTATAGTTCCCGTTGACGCAATGTTCCATCCATTCCGCGTCTTAGATCAAAATACGAGACGCGACGGAGCACCGTGGGAAACGTATCAAGGTCTCCGGTTGGGTCCACCGACACCGTGTTCAAGGGAGAGATATAGCGTTTATTGTTCTTCGCGATGGAACTGGATTTTTGCAGTGTGTCCTAACAGGCAAACAGGTAACTGTGACAGGTGCGGCAGGTCATACCCATAATTTAACCCAGCTGATTGCGTTAGTGCCACACTTACGATGCGATTACTCTGACGATCGAATCTACGGTGGCGATTTATGGTGTTCTCCAAGTTGTCCCTGAAGGGAAAACCGTAAGATCGCACACCTGGTCTTCTCTATGGTGCATGTTCTCAAATTTGCTCATTCAGGCGCCTGGTGGGCATGAACTTCAAGCAGACTATTGGGAAGTTCTGGGCAAGGCACCCGGTGGTGATGAGGCATTTGGTAACAGACTCAACACGGTAAGATGTTTGTCTGACGTGCTATATTGGATCAAGCTTGCGCGGAGCTCGCCAGTACTGACGTCTGCTTGATTGGCAGGAATCGAGTCCCGATATTCTTTTGGATCAACGACACCTAGTTATTCGTGGAGAAACCGCGTCCAGCGTTTTGAAAATGCGCTCTCTCGTTCTCAAGGCATTCCGTGACTACTTTGACTCCCGGAATGTTGTTGAGGTAACACCACCCCTGATGGTGCAAACGCAGGTTGAAGGTGGCAGCACACTTTTTGACTTTCAGTACTACGGGGAAACGGTAACAAACTTTGAAGCGGGTTGTATAGTTACTACGCAGCATTTACCGATCGTCTGTTTATTCCTAGGCATATCTCACGCAATCATCTCAGCTGTACTTGGAAACATGCCTGGCATCTTTAGGTGATGTTTATTGTATGGCAGAATCCTTCCGCGCCGAAAAGTCGCACACTCGCCGTCACTTGTCAGAGTAAGTCATATGAATGTTTACCCTATCACACGCATGTCAGTTGACTTTTTTCTGCGCTAGATACACACATTGCGAAGCTGAACTGTCTTTCATCAATTTTGAGGATCTGCTAAACTTCATTGAGGATATGGTATGTTAGCTGTGGCAACGCTCAGGTCACATTATCAGTCGTGGTGCTCAATTCCTGTCTGCACAGATTGTCACTGTTATGGAGCGTGTGACAAACGATCCACTGGGTAGCCAAATCTTGAAGGAGCTTAACCCAGATTTCAAAGCACCGAAGAAACCTTTCCGGCGAATGAACTACGCAGATGCTATCAAATGGCTGAACGAGCATGGCATCAAGAAGGATGTACTAGATGAGCAAGGCACTAAAATTGGCGAGGCCGACTATGAATTTGGAGAGGACATTCCAGAGGCCCCTGAACGACGTATGACTGACACAATTGGAGAACCTATCCTTCTCTGCAGATTCCCGACTGAGATCAAAAGTTTCTACATGAAACGGTGCCCGGAGAATCGCCAATTAACGGAAAGTGTTGATGTTCTGATGCCTAATGTGGGAGAAATCGTCGGTGGGAGTATGAGGATTACAGACTTTGAAGAATTGGCTGAGGGGTATAAGCGGGAAGGCATTGACCCGACCCCGTACTACTGGTATACCGATCAGCGGAAATATGGTACCTGCGAGCATGGCGGATTTGGCTTGGGTGTAGAGCGGTTCCTTGCATGGCTGCTTAACCGATACACCGTCCGTGAGGTGAGTTCGACCCCGCGAACTAGCATTTGGCGTACAATTGACCTCTTCTATGGCAGGTGTGCTTGTACCCCCGTTTCATGGGCCGTTGTCAGCCATAGATTGTTAAAGAATGACTTCTATATATTCAAAAAGCGCAACAAAAGATCGTATCCTGGACATATGGATAGATTGGCGGGATATGTGATCCAATCAAGAGGAAAGATAGAGTAGCCCGTTTATGGTGTGATGAGTATGGTCATATGGGTTCTAGTAGTAACTACTGAGATAAATGGCAGGTTCTCGAATGACACTGAATAGTGGAATGCAAACAGAAGCGACGCCAGCTATACTGCTTCAACTTCTAACCCTACATCTATGGACAATCCTACCTTAAGCACCCGTCAGTCAATGAAAACCATTCCAAAACGTCTCTGTGATAGGTGAAAATCGCTCAATAGCGGTTAGATTTCAGTTGCCAATGAAAAAGCCTCACCTGCATGCCCCGGAACACTTCCATTCTCGCCATACTCTTCCGCAATAATTCTTTCACTCCTTCCATTTCGATACCCGCACGCTGCCATACAACAATGTCGCGAAACCAGCGAAACCATAGGTCAACTTCAGGCTGGTCTGCGTCCAATTTTTCGTATTGTTCTACTATTTGCGAAATGAGTTCCACCGTTTCTGAATTGATTCCTGATGGAGGGAAGATGCCCAAAGCCGTTTCTAAAAAAGCCCGAGTTGGAAAAGTGGTCACAATAATAGGTTCCAGGTCTAGTTCCGGTATCGAGTGTGGCATGGGTTGATGAAAAAGTAAGCGGACTGCTTGGAGTACGAGTGCTACTGAGTCCACATCGGCAGGAGCTTTCGACTCTACCCGAACCGAATGCTTAGCTTCTTTTTCAGCTGCTCGGACAACAAAATCCAAGTTCAAGTCTGTTGCTCCTGCAAATCCGCGATAGTACATCAGAGCATATTGATCCAGTAATCGCTGTGCCGATAAAGCCAAATATTGGGCTTCGAGGAACATGCATGTCGATAAACGATTCAACGTCGTACGGCATTTCTCCAGTACCTTGGATCTCGCTCCTCTTATAACGTCTGAACTTATCCCACGCCATATGGGTTGCCCTTCTCCCTCAAAAAATTCCAATAAGAGCGTACAGGCCCCTGCCAGCTGTGCAGGGGGAATGCCAAGCTGATAAGTCAGCGTAGCTACATTCCGACAAGAGCGGAGGAGATTCTGAAGTACAGTTTGTGTCAAAAGGCTTGCGGAATTGTTCATACCAAAGGATTCCTCAATCGCTTCAAGATTTGAACACCGGGCGCTCACATCAAAGAAGAGCTGGTGTGCAGCTGCTCCTTCGCTACGTTCACGGTCTAGCACTACAAGCCGGAAGAGTGAAGTATATGCCGTGCGCAGGATCTCGCATCCATTATTATTGTCACCACGAAGCGATCCGTTGACTGGCAATGGGAAATGGATGCGACGAACAAACTCAGCGTAGGGCCATAGCGTTCTGTTGGCGCCTTGATTTATCAATGATAGGAAACAACGAATGGATTCGACGGAGAGCAGACTGGGAGTGCGGTAGAGGATCAGGATAGCACAGCGGTGCCATAAACGGCAGACAAGAGCGCACGTATGAATGTCACTTTGCCCAGGTAAGAACTTGAATATGTGGGGAAGCAGTTCGGGTGGCAAGACTGGGCTTCGTGGACTTTGGGAAAGAGGAACCACCCCATTTGCTTTGCCGATGTGCCTATCTTGTCTCAGGCTATCAAGATTGGAATTTCTAGTAAAGGAAGACTTCCAACTCTCTCCCTGCTTCACCAATGCCAAACGCTCAGCAATTCCAAAAAACGCTGCCCACAAGTTGGATTCTTTTGAACATTCGGGATGCGCTAGACACACCGTCAGTCCTCGGAAAACTACCAGCAGTCTATGCGAGGCCATTTCAGCTGGCCTATGGAACACGGCAGAAAGTTGCCAGTCATCAGAGCCGATTCCATATTCTGCGGTTTCCAGAAGCCTGAGCCAGCACAAAACGCGGAGAGTTTCAAAAGTGCTACCGGGTCGAACGGGCATTAGGGGCACACCCCCAAACTTATCCTTAACTTGCCTTTTACTCTGCACGTCATGATTCCCAACATTCTAGGGAACAGATGCCCATCATGTGGCCTAGGCTTTAACTACAGTAGACCAGTGACGATGGCATCTGTGTTTGAGTTGCGCTTAGGTCATCGCCCAGCACGTGAAATGGCTGGACAACGACGATCGCATTGTCCAACCTACTGCCCGCCCTTCGACGAAGATGGAAGATGTGACAGTCATAAATGAAAGCATCCCCCAGACTCAATATCAAGATAGTGCTGATGTAGTAAAGGGCACAAAAGACTCTTGTCCAGAACGGCGGCGTACTGTCCGAAGACGGACGCTCGCAAGAGGACGTATGCGCGATTGCCAACGCAGAACATCGACAGAAAGGTCAAAGCCACGAGCTGAAGTTGACAAGGACAGTCCTCCGCCACTACCACCGCCACTACTGCCGCATCTTCTTAGCCAAGGTCAACCGTCACCAAGTCCATCCTCGACTTCTCTGCACTTACCTATGTTCCGGCTGGCGACCAAGACGACTTCTACTGATACCTTCGCCCGTGCAAACCTTCAGGGTTCGTCATCAAATCCGCAAAATGGGACCTATCTGTACAAGCAGTCAAGATTATCTCATAAAGCAGTTCTAACACGTTCATCGATCTCTTCCGAAACGAAACGTGGACATGAAGTTATTTCCCAATCATTACCAAAAACCCCCAAAGCGGCCCAGTCGTTAAAGCAGAGGCCTAAGACACGATCTGCCTTGCAATCACAGACGATGATCAAGTGTACCTCTGCAAATACGACCATAGCGCTTCCAACAAAGATGCGAAATCCCCTTCTCCAGCGATTGATCAAAAATCCCACGGCTAGCCCCGTCGCGACGAAGAAACAGGACCCCCCAAGAGGCAAATCAAGAGTGCGTGAGGACTTTCTCACACGTGCGCCACTCTCCCCTACCCGTCCAAGTTTCCCGGGGAATCCATCCTGCATAACCGCTCCCGTAACCCCTGTATACCGCAAGACCAAGCTAATGGGGCTTGCGTTGGAAGAGGCATCAGATGATAAACGGCAACCAAAAAGGAAACGATTGGAATTATGGCAAGCGGGGACCAATAGTACCAGGAAGGAAAAGGCGACCTTTCGACTCTTCTAGCGATCGTTCAGCATGTGTAAATATTTAGATCTAGTTGTCATCTGGACATTCTCAATTGTGATCTTGATCTTGGTTATCAGCTTATCAAACAGAAAATATGGCCGCGATAAATCGGTCCATCCCAATAAAAATATAAAATCGTGCACAAGCACAGTAAATTATTCGCACCAAATAATAACACTGCAAACAACACCCCGGAAATCGGGTTATTACATGATATTGCATTCCTGACCTCCAGGCCCACCGGGAAGCTTGGGCATCCCATCCGCTCCAATTTCGAGACCAGGGGCAAGTTCCTGGAGTATTTCATCTGGTGGGTTGCCGCACTCTTGCATCTGCAAAAGAAGTAAGTATCATTGCTGATTGATTGCTATGTCTCATATCACCCACCTTTTGCATTAGATCGGCAACTCTCTTGCCATCCTCTTCACTCGTCTCTGCCGTTGTTGACGCATCGTAAATATGAACAATTTCCACGATATATTCGTGCTGCCTTCTATATTTCTCTAATTCCTCCAGTGAAAGTTTCGATTCGTTTGCGGCTAACCATTGAGGATACTGGAATGACACCTTAGTTTACTTCCAGAACCTTCTCGGCCACCCATTTCCAGCTCACCTTCGTTGCCAAATCCTTCATTGGTTCATACAAAAGCTCCTTAGACATGAGCTGGTCCATTAATCCGCCAAACATGCCATCAAAATCTCCTGAGCTCATCATTCCTTCCAATTCTTTCATCATCTGCTCCATTGCCTCTTCACTCATGCCTCCGGTAAGCGATGCCAGCTTTGCATCTTCTGCAACCTGCTGTTCAACTTTATCGGAACTATCTCGTAGTTTGTGCATGGTTTGTGCAATTGTTTCTTGGAACGACTTTTGTTGCGTTGGTTTTGGTGCTGGCGTTCTTTCGGAATTTGGTGCATCTCGCGATAGTGATGGTTGTTGTTGTTGACTGCTTTGCGCTGGCTCGGAGGCCACCTGTAGCTCCTTGAAGGTATCCAGTAGTTTGGACATGGCGTTGTTTATTTCGGGATTTGCCGACTCTCCTTCTTCCCCGAAGCTCTCCTTGAAGAGATGCTCCATATTCGAAGCAAGCTGTCGCGCAAAGTCGTCATCGAATCCCGTGTCAGCGCTAGCACTGGAAGCGCCTGAGGCCGAAGACACTGCAGGCTGGACAATTGGTGGAGGAGCGGTGAAGTCGTCCAGGACATCTTTGTTAAAACAGAGTCAGGTACCTCCTAGAGGCTGCCTAATTTGCCCATTTAAATCGCAGAATCTTACCGTCCAGATACGAGTCAAGGTCGTCTACGTTGTCGGTCGGTTTCGCTGCCATTTCTCTCTTCGTAGGCCACGATCCGGACGGTTGCAGTTGCCTTCCATGTTGACACATCATTTGGCCGAGCGCTGTTGCCATGGTGATCTGTTGATCATGATCCTGGGGTTGCCGCCGCACTCTTCCCCAGTCATCCTTCTACAATGATACAAATGGTGAGTCTTGCGAGGTCCGAGCGGTGGAACGATGGTGAGATTTGCTGTGATGAATTACTTGGCGTGTCATCCGAGGCTTTCTGCACCCTGTCCTTCGGGACTGGGCACTCAGTTACGCGGCTAGTCGATGAGGGGCGCGCAGGGGAACTGAGCATGATTTCACTACGTCGATATGGATTGAAATAGGAACTAGCGAATGGAATGAGCTTGGAGCTGACATCTTTCCGTCGTTTTCTTTCAATTTTCTTGCATTGCAGGTGCCAGTTTTACAACTCCTTTGACTCGGATAGACGCTTGTAGCCGTCAATGAAAGGGCAGGTAACAAGGCAAAACTTCGACGTTGAAGACAATTGTTCCGCTATGCGATACAGCAAGAATGGATTGATCAGCCTAGAAATTGTGGCGAAAGCTGGTTAGTCCAGCATTGGTTTGGAGCTGTAATTGATAGAAAATAGACGTAGTCAACCTGTTTGTGGTGCATGGCGATCTAGTATCAATAATATATGAGTTGGTTTACAAAGCAGAAGCAATGAGGGTGGATTGGTCTTTGAGAGCAACAAAACGCGAGGTTCACGCAACCAGCTAGGACGTGATCTCTGAAATTTCACAACCAATCCATATGCCGTCATGACATCCGAAGGTAGATCCCTCTTGCCTGTTTGTCAAAGGTCAACTCCTTAACTGTCCCTCCATAGAAAGCATAAACCTTCTTGCCGTCGTCATTGACACAAACCCAATATCATGGGCAACCGCCGCGCAAGACCCTCGGTGCCCACTAGACCTTGGTCGAGTCCTAGAGCAATTGCTTATTTTCATCAACGCCCACCTCGCATTGCGGTTCGACAACGAGTTGGTGGTAATCGCTAGTCATACAGACCAGAGGTTCGTTCAGCAGTTTGCTGTAATCTCGTCTTTCGTTGCTGACCTTTGGCCCGCATTGCAAAGTCTCTTTCTTTACCCTCCACAATTGTCCGATACAGACCAACCACCAGATGCTTCTTCCAAACCCGCCAATACATATAAGCAGTTTTTCGATGTCAATCAAGCAGTTATTAAAACCTTGAAGGATTTGATTACCCAAAGCAAATCGCCCGAAGACATTGATGGTTGGTTTTCTTGGTATTATTATTAACATCATTCGACAATGCTCACAATGCACATAGATAAATCGATGCTTGCTGGTTCCCTCTCCCTAGCACAAACCTGTACGTATATCATTTGTTTTGTATGCCGAGCCTGAACCACATATTCAAACAAAGCATTCGCAGATATCAATCGAATACGGCGAGCGAATGATCCAACGCCATTACAATCACGAATCTTGATATTATCAGTCTCCCCTGACTTGCCGTCTCAGTACATCGCAACTATGAACTGCATATTTGCTGCTCAGAGAGTGGTAAGTGAACGTCTTTCCAATAACTGCCCGCCCAGACAGTAACCGCTTGAAATACAGGGTACACGGATAGATGTTTGTCGCTTTCGTGGGAAGCACTATGGGGAGGAATCCGTGTTCCTTCCTCAAGCATGTCATCTTACAGGTGGAAGTTACATGGAAATACCAGAAGCTGAAAACTTGCTTCCATACCTGCTGGTAAGTGCTCAAAATGGGGAATTAGGGACACTGTTTCCATTCGTAACGATCTCTCGCAGTATGGTTTTCTACCTGACCCGTATATGCGATCAGTCCTCTGTCTACCCGAAAAAGATCAAGTTGATTTTCGGGCAGCTTGCTTCTGTCACAAGACTGTGGTCGATGTCGGCTACGTATGCTCCGTATGTTTATCAAGTAAGGTGCGATGTATCACTATCAGCCAACGTGTCACCAATGACCAGTCGATACTTAGTTTTTTGTAGTGTGTCCAAACAATGTCCTACATGCCACACGCAATTCGGTGTGCAATAAACTGTTCATTCCTATGTTATGCTGTCGCCAAATTGCCTTGTACACGATCATCGTAAGCCAATGGAGGCAATAAATACAATGCGCAAATAAGCTCCTAATGAACTGGATTAATATCATGTCTAGTGCAACACCTCCCCTGTTGCGACAGTTGCCCAACTGCTCTCTTTCACCAGTAGCAGCTGAGAGACGATGGCACGACTGGACTAGAGTCAGTTCAACTACTTAAAAGTGGACATGCGTATATTACAAATGATCGAAGCTCGTGTTCTGACCCAGTATGGGCAATTGCAATCGAAGTGGTCTCTACCATCCATCCCGCAACGTATTAAACCAATATAGACGTCAGTTACCCTTTCCAGACAGGAGACTCCTTCAGTTGCTACATTATGACGCTCATTAATATGTAAGGGCAAGCACAAAGAAAACGGACTTTTGCCTTACCCATCGGCCAGTACTTGTTTTTACAGTCGCAAGCTCATGCATAATCTTCATGTAGGTGGTTAGAGGAACCTCTTTCCCTAGAGTCGCTCGAGTAGCTTCAATAGCATCCTTTTTCTGAACGATGTCTTGCCGCCGGAAAAGGTCCATGATGATGGGCCGATACTTTACGAACATGTCAGAAAATGCAAAATGCAACTAATTCCGAAAAATGGGTCGCTGCAGCATACCGGATCAACTAAGGGACTGTTGAGCACTTTCCGGACCCAGTTTCCTTTGATTTCGGTACATAACTCCTGCACAGCTTCACCGATTGTTTGTGGGGTTGCAGACACGAGTAAGTTACCCTGCACATCTGTAAGGAATCTGTTAGATGGCAGATAAAAATCTCACATAAATAAAAGGCTATGTACCTGATTCCTTAGCGCGGGCATAGACTGCTTTCGTGATGTAGTCCAAAGAAAGCAGGTGATGTGCAGATAATAGGTGCCCAATGAAATTCTTAAGTTGGTCATCCACTGTACCCAATTCCATTGGCATGTCTTAATAATCGTCAAACCGGCGTTAATGCGTGGTTCTTGGCACGGCTTTCCTGGCACCCTTACCTTTAGCTATTGACTTTCCATTCATTACGACACCGTTTCCCCCTTTGGATGGTGTCGCTCCAGAGCTGAGTACCTGCTGGGCTCTACATTGCTGGGCGTAAACACCTGAGCGGTAGCGTCCCCACTGCGCACACTAACCTCACTGCCTCTTCTTGCACGACAGAGGCTTGTTCCATTACAAGAGCCTGGTACCTGTCAATAGAACGACGTGTCCGGATTTAGCTTCCTTCTAGAAACCCCTTATCATTCACGCTAATTCCTACCGCATCAAGAAGTTCTCATCAATCCCTACTTTCAACGACCATCCTTTGGAAGGCTCCAATACCGCAATCTCGGAAAGCATACTAGTAGCCATCGCGCCGGGTAATCTCGTAGCTTCAGCAAATTCGCTCCGACTGACATGTGACGAAAGCTGGAACATGTACAAGAGCCATCGCCGAGCTTCCAGAGCACGCCCACTATATAGCAGCTCACTATGCCACAGATCAGCTGAGCTTCTTCAGACGGAGTTTGCTATTAACGCTCACCTTCGGACGATCCAGGTACCTCTCACTAAAACAGCCGCTTGACTCAATGCCTGTAATGCATCCCTCTCGTCAAAAGAATCTCCTAGCAACTCCATGACTGTGCTAAACTGAACGATATGGGCTGTTCTGTACATTGAGTTCATATTCATATCGACGGAGCTAACACATCACCGCACCATTCATAAGAAGGGCTTTCATCTTGTCTTTGAGGGGAAGTAGGCCAATTTCTTTAAGCGTGAAGCCCTGTTTCAGCTGTACATCCTGCTGGTCCAATCTGTCCAGCCGATTTTAACCCTAGTGGCGGCATCATTCCGATGACTATCAAAACTAACCTGATTGCAGTGATACTTGGGTTGATTTCGTCCAGATACTCTTTACCGGTTCCAACGAAGTCCACATCGGAGGGAGACAAGGAGTACAGCTTGCTAACCATCAAGCGAGATTCCTCGGACTAGATGATTATCAGGAATGGATCAAATGGCGCGGACCGATACCGCCCCTAACAGTGCGCACCTGTGAGTGATGGATTGATAGTGGCAGCCAGGGTTCCTCCTCCGCTTTCCGCTGCAGCTCCGCCTGAGCGGCCTTTCTGATGGCATCTTTATCATCGGGCCCTTTGATCACGACCTGACAACTATTATTATGGACCTGCGTGCTTACAGCCAACTCCGGTGCACCCAACTTACCGAAAGCACCTTCGCCTCTTCCTCATACTCTGGATTCGCTCTCTTATTAGCTTCCAGAGAATCTTCTTCATATCGCTTCGCCTGCTTTTCTGAAATTTTGTCAATGTAGAATAGACTGGGTCGTAATTGCAAGGAGGTTGCGATGGGTGTCAGGTGAAGTTCATCTGCAGAACAAATAAATCTATCAGCCTTCTTCTCTAGGTATATGGACTCCAGCATATCGCCGTGTACCATTTCTAATTAGGCCAATCATGTAGTTTGCGTGAGAGGGTAATATTGATGAGCTCAAGGTTTGTTTATCGAGTAGCTTTGCGGGTGTGCCATCATCATAATCAAAGACCCCTCGAATTGGAGCATTATCGGTACCCTGTCCCAACTCCTCTCCTCGCTCTCGGTTGTAAAACGCACTCCTCGTCTGCAATGGTATCTCAAGCTCGAACCGCTTCGTTTTCGGCTTTATTCGCCCAGTTGACGGTCGTGTCTCTTCATCGAAAGCGTGTGGTCGTGTGGGATACTGAAAAAGGTACAAGGAGTCCGCTAATGCTTGGGAAAAGTAAACATCCACTTCTTTCACAATCTCGTCCTCCTCTTCGTCCTCCTCGTCCTCCCCTTCTGCATCAGCTTCATTGTCTAGATCCATCCCATCCTCCTCATAGTCTGCCAGCTGCTGGGGATCGAATAGCTCCATGAAATGTTCACCTCAACGCCGACGACTCAAGGAGGATTTGTCTGCACAAACTGGAAAGGGAATGTGGGCCATGTGAGATCTAGTGGTTTGAGAGCACCTAGTGGTAATACCATGGCAACAAGCTGTATCTCATCAAGGCTTACCCAAGCACTCAGACCCAAAGACCGTAATATTGCTCGGCTCAGCGCTCTTGGACCTCCATGGCAGACATAAATCGGGTTCGCAAGTCACGCTCTTCATCAGCAGACCCTAACTCGAACGAAGAAATACAAATTTGGTCACAGCTCTGCCAGGCATTGTGGACTTTGAAGAACAAAATAGAGGAGGGCGAACCTCAAGTGGCCAGATACAATAGAGTTAACCAGAAGATCGCCTCCAGGGGACAAGGTACAGAAAACTGTCACGAAGCGTATTTGATAGTACTAGTTGGACTTTCTTTGCTATTCGGCACTAAAACCCTTTCGACACGTTGAAATGTAAACAGAGGGTAAAGAATTTAACGCATCTGCAAAACTCAAAGTGTCAGGTGTATATGAGAAAACGAATACTGGTCTCGAGGAAGAAAAATCGTGCGTGATCATAAGTATTTTGTTTCGCTACTACAAGAAAAACGGACTCAATTGGCATCTTTATCCAAATTGGTATTTTCTTGACGTCCTGTCCTTCCAAAGAGCCCTTGCCTTTGCTCTTCAGCACTTGGAAATTTTGGCCGCATTACGAGACGCCACAGAGAATGGTATGGAAAGTTCGCCATGTCATATATGAAGGGTGTTATATGCTAATGCCATATTACTGCAGGTACCGAAAAGCAAGAGCGGCGAAAGAAGCGGAAGGTTGATGAGAAACCCAAGGGATCTCCCGCTCCTGTAAAGAAAGCGAAAGCGTAAGCTTAACATTAAATCACTTGCATCACTGCTACGTCTCTGACGTCAAACCCACTTATCAAAGGGGAGGTGATGGTGCGCCAGAGAGAATATTACCACTTGAACATCAGGTAAGACTGCAACTTGTCTTATACCGCGTTTGCATACAATGACTGACGGAAACCTGCACCTAGGTGGTTGTGCGTCCCATGGGTGGTCAAGATTGGCTGTTGGGGGTGGTGAAACGATGGATACCAGAAAAAGGAAAATACGAAATTGAAGACGCTGAAGATGACGAGTTTGCTCCCGGAAAGCGAAAGTAGGATTCAAAGGCAAATGCATACCTGACACGAAATGGTCTTGATGGAGTACATTGCACTTCATAGGCGGTTCCTTTTTACCCCGCGAGCTGTCCATCCTATTCCGACACCACAGGATATAGCAAAACGCCCTGTTTTCCCAAAGGGCCACGAGGTTCTAGCTCTGTTTCCTGGGACAAGTTGCTTCTATCAGGCCAAGGTAGAGAGTGCATCTAATAAGGTAAAGGAGGGTAGCAGCATGATGTCATGCTACGTGGATGTAAAATGACATCTTCTCGCCACTACAGGGAAGCGATTATATGTTAAAATTTGTTGATGACGATGATCGATCACGTCCGGTAGCCCCCACATTCGTGCTAGATATGCCAAAAGACGTGGATGAATAGCAACAAGCCGTCGATGCGATAACTCGCACGGGCAGTATTAAAGTAGCAGTATTAGCGACACCAAAATTTTGTATTTATTACGATTGGGAAATAGAGCCTGCTATCTGTTCCAAGCAAGGAGCAAGTTTTCCGTGCGTTCTCTTTTATCGTTGCACCAGCCGCTCAAATTGCTCATATAGATCGCGATGCTTCTCTCCGAAGAGGCGAGATAGACTATCCAGCGTACGAACGCGGTTTTGCTCACGATTATTATATCTGTTGAGGAGGGTATTTAAGATCTGAATGCAGATGCGAGATAAGCTGCCATCCTGACTTACGCCTTTACATTCCAAAGCAACGTTGTGAACTGAAATAGACAAGAGATACGTTGATTGGCGCATACTAATTCTGGATTGCAGCGACGTTCTATTCATACCTCATCGTAAGATAAAGTGGCTCTCGCTTTTCGGAAAAATTCTCTGCCATCCACGGCACCAGTTACGCTATTCTCGTTGTTGGTATGCATGCTCGCATTAGCGGCAGGATGACCTGTCACTGCGACTGGTGACGGGGGCTCCCCGTTTGGAGGTGCAAGGCCACCCGTGTCAATGCCCGTAAAGGTAACTCCAGCTGATTTGCGCTTTTCCTGCTGCTGCTGCGGTTGGTAGGCCACCGTGGTTGAAGGTCGCGCTGACCCAGTTGTGGGTGCAGGAGGAAGACCGGTTACTTTTCGGAGGTTATCCGCGGAGGATGCATGTTTAAGTGTGCGCTGCGGCGAGGTGGAAATATTCGAGAGGACGTCCTCTACATGGCTATGCTCGGTAACACATGTAGTAGTCGGAAATTGCTATTAATCATAACAATCGACTTTATCCTTACCGGTCGGTCGCAATTTGAGTAGTTGGGCTGTGGGTAAATAGGCGACTCGTATTGTCACCAATAACTGCACGATTTTGTAAGCACGACGGTAATACGCAATTACTACACATCCAATACATACACGAGTCTTCATGATTGATGTGATCGGGCAATCCAGCATTCTAACAACAATGAATGGATTCATCAATTCGTCCGATCATTTGCAAAGGAACGGGTTTCAACATTTGCTGTGCCCGCAAGACGCAAATTATCCTCCTGGTACTCACTTCTAACTCAATGCCATGTGTACTCGCAGTGGCTACTCTATTGCCTCCCCCACTGCGGCCAGCACTCAATGTACTCGTTCCAAGTGTACTCAACCCGGCGACCCGGTATCCATCAGATAAACTAATGTTGACGTCCGTGTCATCCGCCAACGACTCCATCACACTTTGCTTGAAGCTGGCCAACTTGGCCACTGCTCGAGACATCTCAGCCATTCGCTTGTCCGCTCGGCCCAGTTGCAGTTCGAGAGTTTGTATGCGAGCGGTCAAATCCTGTCGAAATTAATGCTATATAAGACAATCCCCAATGTGTGAGGATATGATGCACAATGTCTGGATGGACGCATTCCAACCTTCACTTCAGAATCCTTCACGCCCAAATCTTCTCGTAATACTTTAATTTCTTCATCTTTAGCAGCGATCTGGTTCACAGCAGGGTTCTCAGGGTTGGAGGAAAGACATTCATTTCGACTAGAAAGATATCGTTACCCTTTTTGAGTAGGACTCTCTAATCAATCGAATCCCCGCCTCAAAATCTTGGTCAAAAGGCGTCGACATAGTCCTGGGCTGTTCCCAAGGTTCTGCTGACTCGTCACCCACCGGGTGTCAGATTCGATGCTTTGCACTTCAGCAACTCTAGAAAAAGGATTCCCGGGCTGTTTGCTCAACTTTCGGAACAGCTGGAATTATGCATATGAGCATAGTGGGCCCTGCCAGGGCAAGTTGAGGATGCTGCTGTCAAACCGACCCTAGTTAAAACTGTCAACGGGATAGCTTACGCAGCAGGTCACGTGAGCAAGACCGCGTCTCCGCTTATGCCTCGGTCTGCGATTCTTTGAAGTTCCTACCTGGTCGTCACAATGGCGGTAAGTAAATGAACTCGGCTACCATAGCCGCAATCGAGTGCTGGCCCATCAGAAACAAGTATTATTACCCGTTACCTCCTGCGATTTCTAATCACTTATTGTGGACAGTCCCGAGGAGAAGCCGTGAAGGTAGTGGTGCGATGTCGACCTTTCAGTGAAAAGGAGAAGACCGCCGGTCATTCAAACATCGTTAACATCGATAAAGCTGCTGCAACGGTATCAATTGTCGATCCGAGATCTGGAGCAGATCCACTACCAAAGACGTTCACCTTCGACAGCGTATTCGACTTGACCAGTAGCCAGCAGGAGGTTTACAACACCACGGCTAGACCGATCGTTGAAAGTGTGCTTGCTGGATATAATGGCACAATTTTTGCATATGGACAAACGGGAACAGGCAAGGTAAGGAATACGTAAATGAAAATGTCACCATAACGAATTATAGCTGATTCTTTCCTCAGACATTTTCGATGGAAGGTGTTCGTGATGTCCCTGAACTTCGTGGTATTATACCTAATGCTTTCGAACATATATTTGCGGAGATTTCTCTGGCGGACAAATCAACCCAGTTCCTTGTTCGCGCCTCCTACCTCGAGATATACAATGAAGACATTCACGATCTGTTGAACCCGAAAGCTGGAAAGCTTGATATAAAAGAGCGCGCAGACATTGGAATCTACGTCAAAGACTTGCGAAATTTTGTCATTAAAGATGTAGAGGAGATGGACAGACTCATGTCGTTTGGAAACAAGAACCGGTCGGTTGGAGCTACAGAGATGAACGCGCGGAGTTCAAGAAGTCACTCCATCTTTTCCATAACGGTAGAGGCGAGCGAAAAGGGACCTGATGGAGAGGAGCACATCAGAGCTGGGAAACTGCATCTAGTCGATCTTGCCGGCTCTGAGCGACAAAGTAAAACTGGTGCGACCGGCGAACGTCTTAAAGAAGCCACAAAGATCAATTTGTCTCTGTCAGCTCTGGGGAACGTAATTAGTGCTTTGGTGGACGGAAAGAGTTCCCATATACCATATCGAGACTCTAAGTTGACCAGATTGCTGCAAGACTCGCTTGGAGGCAATGCAAAGACCTTAATGGTTGCGACCATGAGTCCTGCGAGCTACAATTTTGATGAGACACTCTCAACTCTGAGGTATGCAAACAGAGCGAAGAGTATCAAAAACAAACCGAAGATTAATGAGGATCCAAAGGTATGTGGCAATACTCTGGATATTGACCCGGCGTGCCCAACTTCCGTTTTCTCATTGTCATGTTTCAATCAGGATGCCATGTTGCGCGAGTTCCAAGAAGAGATCAAACGTCTGAAGGCCCAATTGGAGCAAATGGACAGTTCGGGTATTGTTCCAGGATCAGAACCAATCGTTCATGAGGTGGAAGAGATTGAGGAAGTGGAAGAATTCGAGGAAATTGAAGCCCCCGAAGAAGAAGTAACAGTGCCTAACAAACCTGCTAAGCTGAAGAAAGTAAAAGTCAAGAAAGCTATAGCCACATTCGAAAAGGGCGCCGAGCAAGCACAGGCTTCTCCAGGTGATCATGAGAAGCAGCTGGAAGAAATGCAGGCACAAGTGGAGGCCGAAAAAAGGCACATTCTTGAATCGAAGGGGATGGCGGAATCTGAGCGCATCCGCCTATTGGCAGACTTGAATGCACGTGCGAATGAACTCGAGGCAGAGCGCGAAGCTCGAGGTCAACTGACTGCGAAGCTTTCTCAACTGGAACAGAAGCTCTTGATTGGTGGCGTGAATGCCGTAGATAGACATGAGGAACAAAAGCTTTTGCTGGCAAAGCGGGCACAGGAATTAGAAGAACGAGCAAGACGGGAGCGCGAGCTTGCACGAGAGATAGAGGAGCACGAAGAGACGGGGCTGCAGATCGAGGAGGAATTCTCGTCACTTCAAGAAGAGGCTGCTGTCAAAACTAGAAAGCTCAAAAAGCTCTGGAATCTTCTCATGCGACACAAGTCGGAAATCAAAGATCTACAGGAGGAGCACCAAAGGGAACGAGAGCAGCTGCTCGATACAGTCCGGGATCTAACCCGAGAGCTCAAGCTCAGGATGCTGGTCATTGATTCATTTGTGCCAAGAGAATCCTTGGACCTTCTAGAATCGTTCGCCGAATATGATGAAACAAGCGAAAAATGGCGAATAGGGCACATTGCTCATGCTGGAAACAACATTCGCGGGAAACGAAGCTTAGTGTCTGGATTGCCATTGCACCGAGACCATTACGGGGCAGGAGGAGATCAAGGGATGGATGGCGAGGAGCCTCCATGGGACCCCATGTCTGGGTTCCCTGATCCATATCTCACATATGACGTCCCAGTGACATCAGCTAAAAAGAAGACAGGCGGAGGCGATGTCCGGAAGAAGAGCGCCGCTAGTGGAGAAAGATCTCCAAACAGAAGGACACGGCCGCCATCGGCGGCCAGAAAGTCACCAACCAAAGTGAGCAGTGGGCGAGATAAAGCGACAGCGAGACATGTGGGTGGTAATGTGAGTGTATCCGGTGGCTTGGAAAACACGGAAGCCAACAATCCACCCGCGGCTCCATTAGCGAGAGGGCTGGTAGGCAAGAGTAAACACTATGCATGAAGATGACTGTTTGGATTAAAAGAAACTGTACATACTGCTTATGTAATCATATGATCGTGAAGGCTGACAAATTCGGCTCCTTCCCCTTGTTCCTCCATTACCATCCGTATCTGCACCTCAAGCATATAGCACAAACATGAAACTTTATTACTCTCCTGCTTCACCATACGCTCGTAAAGTACTCATCGTCGCTCATGAACTGGGAATTCATGACCAACTCGAGGTCGTAACCGTTTCCGTGAACCCGAAGGGTGGACCGGACACTCCTGTTGTATCTGCCTCCAATCCGCTGGGCAAGATTCCTACTCTTGTCCTAAAGGATGGTACCGCTCTATTCGATAGTCGAGTGATTTGTGAGTACCTCGACTCTATCGCCGGCGGAAATCTTTTCCCGAGAGAGCATGCGTCCCCAAGATGGGTGGCCTTGCGGAGACTCGCGTTGGGTGACGGGATCGTTGATGCTGCGTTATCGGCCGTGTACGAAAGTAGGGAAGCTATTCGGCCAGTTGAGAAACAGTATCAGGGTTGGATCGATGCACAATGGGCAAAAGTCGTGCGAGCTTTGGATGCTCTTGAAGAAGAGGCTGATACGTTAGCCAACGGTCAAGACGCAACTATTGGAGAGCTGGCTGTTGCCACTGCGCTCGGGTACTTGGACTTTAGGTTTGCAGCAAAAAACTGGGCGAGTTCTCGACCAAAATTGGCCAAGTGGTATAATGAACAGTTCCTTCACCGGACATCTTTCGTGAGCTCCCAGCCTCCAACCAGTTGAGATGCATGTAGTCTACGTATATCTAGACATTGGGTAGCATTAGAAAGTATGTGTAGCTGCTCTATCTGATGGTTGCCGCTGTTGATAATGACAATAGTGTTGGCCAATGTGCCTTGCCAAGCGAGCATGTCATTCGTGCTGTGCCACCATCGCGGAGGGCAAAATCTCGTCCCAGGCCGAGCAACAACGAAAGGCACACTCTAGATTGCTTCCTCATCCCGTATCTCTTTCATTCTTGAAAGTAAATTCACTACCTGACTATCATCAGAACTCTCATCCTCCTGGAAACTCTTTAAACAATGGCAAGCAGAGATAGGTGGGCCGACTTCAAGGTACGTGAGTTGCCTTGGATGGCTACTGCACCGAAAAGGTTTGATCTGCATGCATCAGCCCGCCATGTAACAATATTTCCAACAGCAAGAGAAGCAGGACATGCATGATACCTATGACGTTGAGATGGGATCGGTCAATACGCTCACCGGAACTAGCTTGGACCAGTTTCTGCAACAAGTGAGCACTCTATATAATATATTTCTGCAACTGGCGAAGACCTTTGGGCAGTACTAACGTGTCCGTCTCCTAAAGACTGAAGAAATACAGCGCAACATCACGCAAATATCCCGCAACACAGCAGATATGCAAGGGCTTCATCAACGAGTGTTACTGGAGACAAATCTGCGACAACAGAATTGTAAGTTTTTGTGGAATATATGTTTGGAGCTTAACTGTGAAAACAAAGTCTCATATATCAATCGACTGTCCTGCTTCAAGTTCTCACCCAACAAGTGGACAACCTTACCGACGAAACTAGCAAACTAATTCAGGACACTCGCCAACGAATCCGCAACCTCTCGACAGAATCCGCACGTTCCAACAACGATGCGAAAGTGCAATCCCAGCAACAAAAATCTCTCGCCTCGCGACTCATGTCTGTCGCGCGGGATTTCCAATCTGTCCAGCAGAATGCAAAGCAGGGCTATCGAAGTCAGATGGCACGGCAATACAAAATTGCCCGCCCAGAAGCAACTTCAGCTGAAGTCGAAGAAGCTATCGACTCAACAAACGGACCCATTTTCCAGCAGGAAATTTTGTCATCACGTATTGGGGAGCAACGAAGCGCGCTCGAGGCGGTCCAGAACCGGCATGAAGAGCTGGTCAAGATCGAACGCAGCATCACTGAGCTATTTACGCTGTTTCAGGAAATGCAGGCACTCTTGGACGTATGTATCCATTCATTGAAAGCGGAAAGCAGCGTAGCTGCGGCCTCATGACCTGCTGGCCCGTAGTCGTGGATTCATTCTAACCGTCTTGTGTGTCCAGACCCAACAGGAGCAAATCAACACCATCGAACAGCATGTTGACGACACGGACACGCGCATTGCAGACGGCTCTGCTCAAATGACCAAGGCCATCCGAAGCGCTAAGAGTGCGAGGAAGTTGAAGTGGATTATTTTCACGATTATTCTCATTGTATTGATCGTCATTGCGCTTGTGCTCTACTTCCAGTTAAGGCCAAAGGGTGGGAACAACGGAGGAGGAGATGGGGGGAATCAACGAAACTCCACGGCACCGGCGAGGTAATTTTAGATTCAGTGCACATCTTACCATGTGGTAGACGATTTATCGACGTAGTGAGCAACTTGCAATGTAGTTTTCACTATTAGCCCGCACAGGTTTGCCCTTTGCCCTGTGTTCCTAAACCTATATTTTTTAATGCATTCTTTAGCGTTTTTGTAATGTATATCAGGCAATATTAATGGTAATATAATAAGATGTGTGGGCGCCGGCGCGGGCCCAAAAAGCACAATGTCGTAGGCTGAGACACTTTAACATCTACATGCTACGGGGATTTGGCACGACTCTTACACCTACACCAAGCTCTCTACTTGCACCACTATGTACTCTTCTGAGTAACTTACATTCGAATCACGCTGCTTTCGTTCTTCACAATCTCGCATACAAGAGTACACCAGAACAGTTCCCCAATCCATACCAGCCGCATAGCGCTCCAAAAATGAACTCAAATTTGTGGCTTTCCCTTCCACCCTTCCTTTGGCATCCCCACTAGCTCTTCTCGGGACTAATTGCTCCGTTGGAAGGAGGGAGAGTATCATGGGCATCAGCTGAAATTCAAAAACCCTCCGTCCATTACAACGAGGACAAGGTGGTGGTCCTTTAGTTTGCAGTGATTCAGATATGTCATCGTCTCTATAAAAAACAGGCTGTCCGTTGAAAGCATATCTGAAAATTTTCACCCGTCTCAATACTGCCACTATGGAAAACAGAAACTAGGTGAGCTTTACCTTATACATTGCTCAGGCTCCTCCTCAACAATCCTTTGAAACCGTTTGAACGACTTATTGTAATATTTGGGTCGGACCTTCTCATAACCTTCCCCGGACCATGTCAAACTATCTGTCCCCTCTGCACCACCCAGGTCCTTCTCCAATTGTTTGTAGCTCGCCAGTAAATGCATCTCGTGTTCGTACGAGGCGTCATTTCCTGGTTCTGGGGCAAATTCCAGCGGGTAACCGGGGAACGTGGGTGCTCTAGACCAAGCAGTCTTTGTCTCTGCCAGGTCGGTGATGGCCAAAGACTCTTTAAATTGGGCGGATAAAGCAGTCACGGGGTCTTCTGAATCTTCCATAGTGGGTGCATCAGCACTGGGATCAATAGTGCTGCGTGTGTTATCGATGTCGCTCTCTTCATTCTCCTCATTATTCAAAGGTATCAGGGAGTTATTCTCTGCATTTTTAATTTTAGGAGGGCTGGGTCCCTCCGTTTCCACGTCCTTCTCATCATCCCACGCATATTTTTTGTCCCGCAAAGCCAAGAGTTCAGCGAGATTTGGAGTTGGTGACGATACGCTGTTCAAGGACGGCGATGGGGAAAACGAGATTGGGGTGACTTTGGGATCGCCGAAAGATGGGGTCGCAGGAAGGCTCCAGGTATCTGACGCCATTGGGGTATTCCACTCGTCAGCCTTCTTAACCACATAGCATAAGTACTTGACGTTTCCAACAATATGAAATAAGCTCTTACCGTTGAGGGTACCACACAGTTATTCTGGCTAAACTTCGGTGTTTGCGGAGGAGAAAACGGTAGCTGAGGCATGCCCTTTTGTTTCGACGGCGTAACCGTAGAGTCCCGCGCTCCCTTTCCCTTGGCAGGCGTCGATTTGGGAGAGGGCTTCTTGTTATTCTGATCAGACACTTTAGTGTCACTTGACGTTTCTGTGCCTCCTGCTGGCCTCTTTCCTTTCTTCTTTGATCGTCCTTTGGATTTTTTTGGTTTGGCTTCGTGGCTTTTAAGAGCTTTTATCACTCTCCAACTGTTCGTCAAAAGAACAAAACTCAGTCCGAAACAATAACCTTGTTATCTATCTACTTAACATAAACCACCTACCTTCCGGGACGAGTCATGCATTCTCTGCGGTTGCAACCGAAAACGTAATACACACGGTCTGCCTGTTTGCCTGGCAGCTGCCCTAGCATCTGAGCAATGAGCAAAAGAGGGGCCTGGCAAAATTCGCAAGACGACCATTGTTTTGGTGGTAGTGTGTCTTCACTAAACCAAACCTGCATTGAAGGGACAATTTAATGAGCTGACCAAACGAAACTACGCAATGTATGACATAAAATGTACCGGACGTCCGCCAATTTTATCTAGATAAACATCTACATCTTGTGCCCACGGCAGTTTATCGCAAGGGTAGCCCAACTGTACTGTTGGTGGTGCACTGGGTGTGTTGGACATGGCAAATCTCGAGATTTAGAGATCACAACCGAGGGCTGATCTGACCCTCTTTCCCTCCTTACCTAAGGTGTGGCGCGGTAGATCACCTTCCTCGTTTCAATCAGACCCAAGCATTCTACAATTTCATGCACGATAGCGACTTCATTATAATACGGAATTTTTAAACCAGAATATGCCAGTATATGCCAGTGAATCCAGACATCTCAGGATGACACTTCCCATCATTTCCTGTGATCAGCGCCAACAATCTCCTGCCACCTCTTCCCCTCTGTTTTCAGCTTTCTCGCCACCTCCTCTTTAATCTCCGCAACAAGTCCTGGTCCCTCATACGCCATAGCAGTATAAAGCTGGACCAAGCTGGCACCCGCTTTCGCAAAGGCTAATACCTCATCTGCAGATTTTACTCCTCCGCAACCGATTATCGGGATGGTGCCATTGGTCAATGCATAGAATTTCCGAACGACGGCAAGAGAAAGCGGATGTACAGGTGGTCCTGATAACCCGCCGGTTTCAGTACTAACTTTGGGGCCTGTGATTGGATCGTGAGCTTTGATTGTGCTGCCTGCGTGGTCCATGCGGGATCATACATACCACTCTTCAATGATCCTGGTCTCGATACCGTCGTGTTACTGATGACTACACCATCAACTCCAACATTTTTCACAACGGCTGCAATATCTTCAATCTCCTGATCGCTCAGATCGGGGGCAATCTTTACCAGTAGCGGCGGGCGGTGCGGTAGAGAGTCGTCGCGTGCAGCTTTCACCTATACAGAGAGTTGAAGACAATCGAGGCATCCTGCAGGGCAGATGTTGACACGTACCTCTTGCATAAGTTTTTCTATTGGTTCCCTTCGTTGCAACGCCCGGAGACCTGGAGTATTCGGACTGCTAATGTTTACTACCAGATAGTCGGCATACGCTCCCAAATCTTTCACCCCCCGTACGTAATCCTCATTGGATTCCGTGGATGAAAGTTTGTTCTTGCCCAAGTTCACACCCAACATCTTGGCCTCGCGCAACGATTTTCGACTAGTTTCTGGAAGAGTGACCGGATACGCCAGCCCTTCCGTTGGCTGCAGGCCCAAAACATGTCGATTGTGGTGGAGATAATTGCGTATACGGGCTTTAAAGCGATCCTCGACAGCCCGATGGCCGTCAGAGTTGAACCCGTAGCGGTTAATCACGGCTGTATCCGCGGGAAGACGGAACATTCGCGGCTTTGGATTTCCTGGCTAGAAAAGTAATATAAGCCATGAGAGGAGTGAAAGAGCATCCCAACAAACGAGTATTGCAATTACCTGCGGCAATGGTGTGACACTCCCAATCTCCACCAAGCCAAAGCCAAAGTCGAACAACGCGTCGACAGCTTCGGCGTTCTTATCGAATCCCGCGGCTAATCCGATTGGATTCGAGAGGGTCTTTCCCCATATCTACGAAATAATAATAGAACTAAGTATATTCACATTTCAGATCAATCGCCCATGCGCACATCGCAAGGGTTAGGCGCAAGTGATACCTCGGTATGGAGCACATCATCATCCTTGGTACGCTCCTTTGGTACTAGACCGTGCTTTGCCAACCAAATCGCAAGCTTGTGTGATTCTTCGGGGTCCAGGAGGGCGTGCACCATAGGCATAGCAAACCAGCGGTATACACCAGCCCTCGTGTCGTTTAGATACATGAAGAGTATCGTAGCAGCACCAAAACCAAGCGAAATTGCAAGTAGATTACGGGGGCGCACAAAAGGGTGCGGTTCTCGATGATAGGAGGCTCTGGTAGCCTACAGGTCAAAAGGCCCAATGTTAGCCTTTACATCGGCTTACGAGTGTTTGTCTGAACAGCGAACACCTCTCTCCTGACTGACCAAACTTCGAATGTTGCCCGGGCTTTTACTGATAACGGCTTCCCTCTTCACACCCGACCGAACAGCCTGAGTGCATTGCCATGTCCCAGACAAGCAAGTTCGCGAAAGCCGCGTCGCTATACCCGTTCTTCTGGCGAACATGAGGAGAGATGGATGCTTTGGAATGAACCCACACGTTACGACCCATGAAGCAATCTTGGTTGTTGCCATGACAGCTGGTCCTGTTGTGTCATCAACCCAAACTTCCCGAATTCAAGTCAACCGTGGCTACACTTGCTGCCTAGGACGACGATGCCGGTTGAGAACCCGCTTCGCAAGTTCAAAAACTTGTTCCCATTAGTCCGCTTACCGCCAGTGTATACTCCGCCGCCAGTACCAGCAGAGCCAGCGAGAACTCCTATTCTCTTCATCTTTCCTCGAAAAAAGCAACACATCACCTCGCTGGATGTCGAGTGTGTGAAATATCAGGTAAACGGACTATTAGAACTTGCAATTCCTGTGTGCTCACAAAGGAAAACAAGCACGATTTTCTGTCATCTATGCGTCCCTGACGTTCTCAATTGCATACAGGCCTTTCTCGCGTTTTCAAATTACAACCATGTCACCCAAGAATGCCACGAACCTGAGATGTCCCCTTCAGGTAAGGCTACCGTCCAACGACCTCAGTTAGTGAGTTGACGTTGAACTAATATGGCGTATTCATGTTTCAGGGCAGCTGCCGTTTCTGGTGACCTCGGATGGACGGTTACTTACCGGCCGACAGATCGTTGAGGAAGTGAAGGCAACGGTAAGACGCCGTTTTGCCGTGATCTCGCTGCCAATGGCACTCATTTCCATCTTCATAGGTTGGCGATTTAGAATCTAGGCTAACGAACGCTGAGAAGCAGGATGTCAAAGCCTTTACGTTCCTTGCCGAAGCAAAGCTTGATTTCGCCCTGGTACGTAGCAAGTTTCACATTCATAGATAGGCCTATCACCTAATGGCAAAATTGTGCTTCCAGCTCTTCTCCATGTGGTACGATCGCCATATACGGGACGAATTCACCTTTCCTATGTACGAGTCACTGTATCCGTGGCCATTGAACAAGGTCATTTCCAGAACCATCCGGGCACAGAAGACCGACTGGATGCTTAGCAGACGAGCTGTATTGAAGAAAGATGAGGTCCAAATAATGATACTGATGAGAATCAAATGAGTCGTTATTCATCGTGGTTCGTGCGTAGATTTTAGACGATGCAAGGAAGGCTCTGACGGCTCTGTCAACTCAACTGGGAACTCAGTTATACTTCTTCGGGTCCAAGTACGTCTTGTGGCTTGACGTGCTCCAGCTGCAGCTCGCTTCAAGTATGGCGTCCTTACCCATTTTGGTTCTGTAGAGCGTCCTTTCTCGATGCGGTGGTATTCGCGTACCTGCATATTATCTTATCCCTATTAGTAACCCCGTCCGGTGAAGTCGCGCTGCGCCAGGCTGTGTTGAAGCATGAAAATTTAGTGCAGGTATGGATTCTATAGTTTTGTTGCACACAATGCGATGAGTTTGTAACGCCATGTATCATCCGCTTCTACGTGCAGTATGCACGTAGGGTATTCAACACATTTTTTGCATCATGACCGCACAAGTGACTTGTGAGAGGAAAAATCTATCAAAACATAGACGACGCTACTGAGGATAGGTGTAGGAGCCAAGTGCACTATCGTTGGATTTCCATCGTACTGTATATATTGTACATCATGAAACAGCTGTCACTCGCTTTGCGTGCAACCGATATGTACTTTTGAAGCACAGCGATCCTACGTCTGAACCAGACCAAGGCTGCCTTTAAATTTCGAGAGCTTTTATGTTAATGGTCACGTGACAATGGGCAAAAGGAAGATCGTTGTTGGGATCTGCCAGTTGGGCAACCACGTACTTGTAGATCCCATCCTAGTCATGAAACAATACCAGAGAGATTTCATCGCATTTGCAATCAAGCACAAGGTGCTCACCTTTGGGTCCTTCACGCTCAAGTCCGGCCGCACCTCTCCCTACTTCTTTAACGCTGGACTTTTCAACACTGGGGAAGCTCTGGCACAACTCGGTACATATTATGCCGCTGCCCTACAAGACAGCAACCTTCCCTACGACGTCCTGTTTGGTCCCGCATACAAAGGAATCCCTCTAGTTTCTTCGCTTGCCGTTGCCCTCTTTAGAGAATATGGCATTGATGCTCCTTACAGCTTTAACAGAAAGGAAAAGAAGGATCATGGGGAAGGCGGGAGCATTGTGGGCTCTCCATTGAGGGGTAAAGTGGTGGTCATCGATGATGTGATTACAGCCGGTACTGCTATCAGAGAAAGCTTTACGATCATTAAAGGAGAGGGTGCAAATCTTTCGGGTGTGCTGATTGCGCTGGACCGGCAAGAGAAAGGGACCGGTACAGACCTCTCCGCCATTCAACAGGTGGAGAAGGAATATGGAGTCCCTGTGGTCTCGATTGTGAGTTTGGCGCAGGTTGTAGAGTATCTCGAGGAAGTTGGAGGGCAAGAGCAGGCTATACAGGACATTAGAGTATATAGACAACAATGGGGCATATAGTATAGTCAATTACAACACACGATATTTCATCACGCTTTCTACACCCTTTGCATCGCTGCATTTCTTCCCTGGATACCTTGAGCCCCGCTTTGGAACAAGTCTTTTTCAAATTTGCCGAGTTTGTTCCAATCCGCACGCATCGTAAGAAATGGATGGAGCAGCGTTATCTCAATCCGACTGAGGTGCCCCTCCCTAATGACTGTCTTCAAATTCTCAGGTTTCACAACAAACAGGTTTCCGAGTTCTTTGAGCATATCAAAGCGCTCATGTAGGATGGGTATCTTGAAAAGAGAAATCGTTTGCTGGTAGTTTGAAATATCTCTGCAGATAGGTTTTGTTCATCGATTTGCACGCAGTAAGAAAACGTGAAACACCAGAAAGCAAGCGCTTACTTTAGGAGGGTCAGACCCCCTGCCTGGCTGACTACAAACTTCTTGAAGTGATCGAGTAACGCGCTGTCATTTGTGTGGCATTAGTCGCGTGCGCAAACGGCACCGTAAGCACGGCTGGGCATTCTAACCTGTGGAATATCACCCCAATTTCAGTCAGGAACGCTTCCAAATTTTCCCCACCCAGGCATTGCGACGCCTGATCGTAGACTAAAGTCAAAAAGTCTGTACACTGAATACATGTCTGTATTAAGGTACCAAATTTTAGGGATTAGCGACAAAGGTGCCATGCATGTTAAGCCGATTGACTTACAGGACTAGCGAGACTGCTGCTCCCAGCAGCTTCGTCCTTCGGTCTATAATCTGTTTTCTTTTGTGACGCAAGGAGGACCGACAGCCAGGCAGTGACGGCTAATTGACGGGACATTGATAAGGAGCACATGAATGATAATATCACTAGTGTTCCTTACCATCAATCTGCTTCTGGAGCAATATGTTCAATCTATGTTCCACTGCTGACATGAATCCGTTCTTGTACAGGACCATATCGCGGTGGGTGGTCGGGGATGGTGCGATCATAGGCACCTTTGTTGACCTCTTGTTAGTCTGGACCATAAGGCAAATGTCACAGACGATAACGACTCACAATTGTGCTTTGAAAATGCAGTTGGAGAAGCTGCAGGATCTGCTGAGCCACATGCACCATGGGCATTTGCTTGAAATCGGGTTGCTGCCGTGAATCCGCAAATTGAATATCTTCGATCATCCTTATGATAACTGCGGTTTAGTATTTACCACTGCCACCAAGCAAGCATCTGTCAGCCTACATATCCAGTGCAACTTCGAGATACTTCACACCAACTGTCTCAATGAGAAGGGTGAAGACGATACTTGCATTTCTTGCACTGATTTCATTGTAGATAAAATCGAATGAGATCATTTGACATGCCCAATCATCAAGCGACGCAACTACCCACAGTTCGCTTGGCGGCGTAAGTTCCTTACATCGTGCCATGGCCTCGACATGCATATCAAGCAATTTTAGCATCAGCTGAACCGAAGGAAGGCCCATCTCTTCTGGGGACAGCGGTTCTGGCGCTGCTTGAAGCCCAATCTGTTGCGCTACCTCCTGGCCGAGAACGTTCATAGTGCTCACAAATTTGGTCATCATCGCCTCAGCGGAAGTTGGGGAGATTCTGGTAGGTGAAGGCGGCGCGGCCGTTGTGGACGGCTTGGTAACGGCTTTGCCGCGGGGGGTTTTGGCTCGCTGCGCCTTCATCAGATGCATTTTAGAATGTGGAGCTCTTGATCAAGTTGCCAGATGCCCTTACCGCGTATTCGTGGAACACATTCAACGACTCGCTGAAGAGATCATTGAGGCACTCCTTTTCAGCTTCGATGTATCTTCCCCCTTCAATGTACGGTACGAACAAGTCTTCGAATGAGCGGTTAATGATTGCAGTCAAAACCGGTTTCCCAGCCTTTCCGGCGATGTAATTTTCATCCAACTTGTGCAGATCGTTCACCAAAGCAGAAATGACAGCATGAGATGAGGAAAGGGCTCGTAAATAGGAACGTGGTGAATCCTCGTCAGCGCGACGAAGGATGTTTTCGATGTACGTTTGAATCTGCAGTTGACCATAATGAGCAAGCGGGACCACCATCCATATACTCATGTAAACCTTACAGATTGTGCAAATATTCGTTGTATGAACTGTTGCATGACTACTGGTGCATTTGGGAAAACAGCACGGATGACCTCCCATTCTTGCGTACAGGTTTGTCGGATTTCGTTACATAATCGGACGAGGCCAAGATCAGCTTTTATTGGATCATTCTCCTGCCTAGAAACATGGTACGTGAAAGCATTCAGGAGACAATAAGACGCGCGTTGGCGTACCTCTCCACATCTACCGTCTCTTCAGTGTCCTCAACCTTGGAGCGATTTATAAAGAATTCGTGCTGGTTGACATAGGCGCGAATGCACGACTCCCCACCGTTGAACTCAACAAGTGTTTTGGCGCATTCCTAAACGTCAATGAATGCGTTAGTTTGTTCGCAAGTGGGAGAGGACAGTGACGTGTCACGTACATTCATTATATGTCGATCTGCGTCTCTGTATGCTTCATCAAATCTTTCTAAAAGTTCTTTTTCAAATTGTTCGGAATAGCTTTCGATGTTGGTCCGAGCCTTCAAAACCGGGAGTAATGAGCCGCTTGTTTCAGAGACAGCATATGCCAGGTGCGCCTTACCGCCTCGGCACCTGCAATGTCAACTTCTTTCGCAACTGCTGTTAGTCTCCGTACAACAATGGCCGCCTGCGTGCTGTCAGTACCAATGTCAAATGATTCCAAAGCTTGAAGTAGCTGACCTTGTATTCGCCTTCATGTCCAGCAGCTTTCAAGTCATCCAGTCGAGTGGAATTCCCGACGTTGAATTCAATGAAGTACTGTATCAAGTCCTTTGCTTCCGCGGCGCGTGCTCTTTGTTTATCTATTGTCTCCAGCTGCTCGCCTAACGGGACAACCTTAAGTCAATCGAGTTCAGGGCAGCGGGAAGGAAAAGGACGATTGTACCAATTCTTATTGCGGTCTTTCCGACCTCGCCAAGGCGGGATTCTAACGATTCAAATGCAGCTTGGGCATCCTACATGCGACGCAAATGAGACCTTAACCCTCGACAGTGCCTGCTGGACATTATTTCTCACATGCATGGCATCGTTGATTTCAGCAAGCTTCTTCCTTCGGGCGGTGTCTGATGCAGCCGCCTGATCTTCCAAATCCTCAATTTTGTTATGGACCTTGCGTTTCAATCTCAAAAGCTCGTCGATAGCAGCTTCAAAGTTACGAATAAAAGGTCTCGGATCAAATTCTACGGCATGTCCAAAGAGTGATCAATCGAGCTGTTACTTCGAAGATCCTCTTGACACAACTTACGCCTGGGAGTTGTCTGTGCCTGCACTACAAGCTTTTGTGATAGAGATTCCACAAAGTCCTTGGGAACGAATTTACCCTATCCCAATAATGTGATAGGTGAGACACTGATAAGTGCACATCTGGTGCAAAGCCAAGTACCTTGAAGGTGTCAAGCTTGACAATCTCCTTTATCATTGCCGAATCCGCCAAGCTCTGCTTTGGCAACGGTTTCCCGCCGCTGCTCGCTGCCATCTTGTCAGAACATGCACTATAACGAGGAGGTGAATAGTGGGTATGAATTGTTCAGGAACGGCCCTCCTCATTTTCCAAGGCCCCTGCACGCACAGCATTCACTCTGGGCCTCGGCTGAGAAAAGTTGAGCACCTCTGTGGGGAGTCATGCTCCCAGATTTGAATTACCTGTTCACGCCCAGGTCCAACTGATCTTGGGCATGCTGTAGTCCCGCTCAAATACACCTGACACGCGCGCTGTCTGTGGTAAGCCAGGACTGACTGGCCTTTGGCGGTTGTTTTTACTTCAGAGATCATTGTCTCCAACAATTACCTTTCACTATTAATCGCAAAGTATGGGAAAGTTAAATATTCTTCAACACAAAAGGTGAGTCAATCAATGTGACGACAATGTCAGTTGCGTCCTCTCAATATCCCTGCGTTTCCAGCTGGCATGTTTACAATGAAGTGAACCAAGAGCGGGTTCGTAAAGATGAGGAAGCAGCTCGGATTGAGGAGGAGAAGAAGAAAGAGCGCACACTGCAAGCAGATAGAGAGGCACGCCTGGCGCTCCTTCGCTCTAAATCTCGGGGGTCTTCGCATTCAGTGGCGGTGGATGCAGCACCGAATGAAGAATCCACCGCTCTATCGCTGCCCGATAGTGAAGGGCGACATGTAGGCCACATCAATCTATTTGAAGAGGCTGAGAAAGAAGCGAGAGGAAAGGGCGGAAAAAATCCAGAGTATGAGGCAGAGAAGAGAGCAAAGGAGAAGAAGGAAGCTGACAAATTCACCTGGTACCTTGGAGAGACAAAGGATGGAAAGAAAGAAACCCCCTGGTACGCCACATTGGATCTAAAGAGTGATAGGAAACCCCAAGATGGGCCTGCTGGACTCGTCAAAGACGAGAAGTCTCGAAAAGCAAAAGATGAGCGGAGGAAGGCGAAAGAGGATCCTTTAAGTGCTATAACAAAATATGTATCAAAATCGGAAAAGAGAGAGCGGGAGCGACAGGCGCACAGTGAAAGGAGGAAAAGATCGACTAAGACACGAGAGTCTTCCTCTTCGTCCTCGTCCAATATCGAGAAGCTGAGGGCGGAGCGTCTAGCCCGCGAACGTGTCGAGCGGGCAAAAGCTCAAGAGGTGTTGCAACCCGGGTCGGCGTTACCTACCCGGCATTTTGAAGATTCAGCATACTATCACTCGCAATTCAATCCAGATTCTGTGAGACGACGTCGCGATGAAGCACGAACGAAGAGTAGGAGACATCAACCTTACTGATCTACATCCCTATTCAAAAATCCGTACATGTCGAGTGAATTTCGTGTCTAAGAGCACGTCAACACGGTAAATACACAGTCCCGGTGCAATGTAAATCTATAATCTTGTACATTTTTGTCTTGTCTATAATACAATATATTGAGGTCTAGCATCACGTCCTCTACGATTCATCATTATCCCAGAATTGCGAGCTAGCGACCTCGTAGGCGAAGAGACCAATAGCACTTGGCGGCATCACCCGCACCAACTGCGGACCAATCCCAGCATAAAACGGCTTGACACCTCGAGTCCTTAACACGTCCCAAACCTCTCTCCATTGAAATCGCTGGCGGGCAGCGAGATTTGTGGGATTCGAGTTGTGAAAGCTTAGATCGTCATAAACCGGGGCAGCTGCGGCCGCTACAGCTTCTGCGGCAAACGTGCTCTTCGTCACTTGTGAAACTCTGTTTGCGGTGACTACGGCGGGAATATTATCGAGAGGGTATATAATCATTTGATAGGCACTGCCTGCCGCGGCGCCCGCTGCGATGACGGCAGTTGCATTGGCACAGACAAGACTTAACGGGCGACGCTTCGGACCTTCGCCATTCGGAACTCCGTCTTGTCCTTCGGCTCCATCTCTGAGTGCCCACATATCCGCCACCATCCCTTTGCCAAATTTGCGAAAGCCCTCAAAGAAAAAAAAAAAGAAGCCGAAGCCGCACGCGTCTTTCGCCGCTAGAAAGCCAATCCCCTTATATAATCGTCTACACTTTGCCCAAACGCTCCTTTCGTCTTTTAATGCCTCTCGAACTGTGCGATAAGTAAATCTCAACATGCCCTCGTGACGGTGCGCAACAAGCTGAGCGGGAGACACATTGGCCTTGATGTTGTCAAGGGGTGTACTTACGAGTGACGTGGACGCTCCGGCCAACGCTCCGGCAATAAATGGGTAGTGATGATCAAAAGCCAACGCGGCTGAGAGAGAGGAAGATGATGTCTCTGAAGATGAAAGTGCGGATATAGTGGTAGCGTAGACGTTGAATAACACTGCACCCGCGACAGCATTGGCAAACAGCAGGGGTATGATATTCTTGCCCAAGAAACTGTACCCTTCCTCTGCCACCACCGTTCTCATATACCCAACCCCGACCTTCTGGCCCTGCGTTCGCGCCATATGATTTAGGACAACCCAAGGATTGACGGTATGCGGTCGGAAGAGCTTTATTGGAACTCGAAACCACCATTTTAACAAGCCCTTCCCAAAGGCTGTTGCCGCAAATGCAGATTTTGTCGCCAAAGATTTTGCAACTCCAGCCATAATCCCCACCACTGGTGTTGGTCCTTCAATTCGGGCGGCATCGGAAGAATCTAACGCTTCGGGTGACTTGGCGGCGGTAACTCTCGAGGAGGGGTTTGATACCGGGGGAGAAGGTGGAGGAGAACGTGAAGCAGTGGTCACGGAAGCCATGACTTCTTCGTTTTAAAGGTGCTGTGTAGGTTAGACATTGGCTCGTCGCCGTCGGCCAAGCATCGTTTGCCAACCGCCAGAGTCAAGTTGCTCTGCGTTGATCCTTCTGATCAATGACTCACACTTCACGTGTCTCCATGAGCAACGACAGGCGGCTTTCAATTTATAGCGGGGTGATAAATCCGCTTCCTCATACAGGCAACGTCCACCCAGGTGTTTACGATCTACGTTCTTTTGTGGATCAATCTCCTGAATTCCAACATGTACAACGGGATTGGTAGGATATACTTGTGCTGCAGCATAGGCTACCGATACTGAAGTATTCTACTTGGCTAGGTCTCTCCACCGCCAGAGGTTCTGGGACAAATGGCTACGTTCAGCGCAACCTCTCATCTCTCCGCCCCCGAGAGAAGAAGCACGATATTCCTTTTGAAGAACAGCGACCTGCGCAGATCCGAAAACCCAACCAGGAAATTCTTGATCATGAAAAGAAGAGGGAGGTGGAAGTCAAATGCTTGATGCTCCAGGATCAGCTCGAATCGCAAGGTCTATCCGAAGAGGATGTTGAGGCTCGCGTCAGCAGCCTGCGTAGTGAACTGCTCAACAATTTGGAGAAAATGAATAAAGATGTGAAAAAATTACAAGAATACCAGGTTCATCAGATGGCTGAGGCGAAGGAGAAGGCAAATGCTAGGGCCAGAAGCGCCTTTGGAATTAGTGACGACTTTGTATCTGGAGCCGCTTTCGACAGGGAGCGTCAGGTGAACCAAACCCAATTGTGTAGAGAGCGTATGAACGACGCTGCTGACCGTCCTTTACAATCTCTGGTTTCAGGAGCGTCTTAAACAGGAGCGAATTCAGGACAAAGAACGCAAGGAAGAAGAAAGAAGGCAGAGGATGGAGGAGCAGGAGAAACGGCGCAAGAAGGAGGCGAAACTAGCGGAAAGAGCGGCGAAGCAGGCGGAAGAGGAACGAAAGCGACAAGGAAGGACTCGTGATGGGGATGTAGAACGGGTCAGGGAAAAGGAGAGGGAAATGACACGAAGAGGGAATACGGAACGTGCTGTAAGCAGAAATGGTCGTGATTCTGACCACTATGATAGCAATCGACGTCATCGTTATGACGACGACGACCGTGACAAGCGACGACGATATTCCAGGTCTAGCAGCCGCGAGGATTCCCGGCGTACGCGACGTGACCAGCGTGAGTATGAGGAAAAGGAACGGAAGGGGGCTGGCTCTAGATCAAAAAGTCGCGAGGATGGTGAACTGGGACGACGCAGCTTTGCGAAGGACGGGTATCAGGAAACGAAGCGGAGAGCTTCTAGGTCCAGTAGTCGTGAGGGGGTTGAACGAAGGCGTCGTGCCGCGCGGGATGACGAGAACAGTGAGAGGAGGCGTAGACGGTCTCCATCCAGATCTACCAGTCGTCATGAGAACGGTCGCTCTCGCCGCCATGATGAGGAGGAATATGATCGAAAGCGAAAACGCTCTAGGTCCAGCAGCCGTGGGGACCATCATCGTGTGCGCCGCAATCGGTCAATTGATGAGCAACGAGGTCGCAGAAGGACACGGTCCCGATCTGGTAGTCGTGACTCTGTCCCACTCAGATCCAGTCGCCGACGCAGTCCCTCAGAATCTTCGAGTCGCTCTCGCAGTAAGGGGAGTAGCTCGAGCGGGAGCAGTGTCCGAAGTTCCAGCTCCGGCAGCAAAAGCAGCAGTAGCGGCAGCGACAGGAGTCGGAGCAGGGAACACAGGCGTTAAATCTGTCCTCATATAGTTGTCAGGTGTCCTCAGAGGGTTGCTCAACGTTGGAAATCCTTGTGATAAAGTCTCTAGTACTAGGCCCTGAAGTACCATTTGAAGGGTGACGAGGCTCCATCTGAAAGGACCGTCTTATTCTGAGCATGCGCAATATATTATCTGTACATGAATGCTAAAAAAAAATGATGCTAGAGCTGTAACGAAAACCAACTAATTACAAAGCGTACACACAATTTGCCCTCAAAAACAACCAAAGCAGTCCAAAGGCGAGTATCACACCGAGCTAAATCTCCATCGTCAATGCGTTTTCAAGGTCGGCGTTAAACATGGCTCGCTTGAATTCATTGAAAGATATGGCACCATCCTTATCCAAAACATTCGCTTCGAGAATCGTCTGGTCCACCAACGACTGAATTTGGGCATCAGAAAGATTTGTTCCAACCATTAACTTAAGAATATGGTAAAGGTCTGATGAATCGATAACACCATCTCCATTGACATCGTATACTTTGAATGCGACTGAAGGGCAAATGTGTGAGTGAGCACCTGACGTTTCCCTCCTAATCTCACTTGAATGCTCATTGCGTTACATACAGCTGAGTTTTTGTTCCCGCTTTGCTTGCTTTGAGAATACGGACAACGCAGCGACAAATTGCCGAAAGTTGACTTCATTTCTCCCGTCCAAATCGAAAACGGCGACAACTCTGCGGGAGAGTGGATTCATGGCCAATTCGGGTATAGCGGTCATTTCTTCGATAGAAATGGAGCCAGAATTATCCTTGTCCAGGTGCTTGAAACGAGAATAGAGTGTTTTTATTTGCGCTTCCGAGACTATACGCAAAAAAGTGTGGTCTTCAGTTGGACAATTCATTCGGAGTGCAACAGGAATATTTCATACAGGTCGAAATTGACTGCAACTCTTCCAGCTCTTCCGGCTGCAGGCGTGAAGACTCTTGGCCCATGGCGACGGGCGCCCAGCGTACGGACGGGTTCGAATGACCAGGTGGAGAGTAATGGACGTTCTTGTAAAGCTCGAATGGCCAGATGCTGGGCATATTGTTGGGTCACACATGGTAGGACCAAGGCTTGTCATGGCACAGTCATAATGCATTGCACAGTCATCGATCCGAACGTCGCCTTCGGACATGGATTGTCCACAAGCAATTCGCTCTGCTTCCTTCTCTGCTTCCACACGCCAAAGCCTTGACACTATTCGCAAGCGCGAAGCAAGGATTCTTTACCTGAACCACAGGAACTAGGCGTCATGGCGCTGTTCCGAGCCGCGGGACCCACGCTGTTCGATCAGGAGGAATCAACGCTTTGCAGGTGAAGAGTCAGTTTGGTTGCCATCTGCGGTACTATAGACTGATTGGAGACGTGCTGCGGAGTCCAGTCGCCCACGAGCCAACGTCAAAGTTACATATGCAGACCGTCAACTTAAACGGGAACTCCCAGCAGCTCCAATACCGGAAACGGTCTTGCATTGCTTGGACAATGTGACAGAACCATCAGAGGAGGCGGTCGGAGATGCTTCTGATGGTAAATTACCTCCTTTAGACGGTGAAGAAAGGGATGTCGCACGGTGCGTAGAGCTACGAGGCCAAAGTGCGGTCAAAAGCCATGCTGATATGATCGCTGCAGCAACAAGAAGGCTCGCTTGCAGGGCTGTCAACCCATAACTAGCTACTTTGCCCCTCCACAAAGGCAGAAACATTCATCTCCTGCACGATTGGGCCCTTCATTGGCACGAGAAATAAGCACAGCCGTCAAGGAGGACGAAAATCGACAATATGTTTCTCAACCAGATCCAACAAATGGAGTAAAACCCAAGGCCACCATAACAGAGAAGAGTAACGCACCACAGCGAAAAGGAGGACTTTCCAAATTCACAAGCGCTAAACCCCCGATCATAAAGTATGAACAACTGTTCCTAGATCTGGGACAAAAGGATACGGGATTAGTGACTTGTCCGGATTGCGGTATGGCCTTTTCTAAAGCGAAGGCAGAAGACGACGCACTACACCAAAAATATCATCGGGCAGTCGTCAATGGTGTTGAATGGCCGGTAAAACGCTGTTTTGTGGGAATGACAGCCAAGGTTTCCCCTTACTGATCGGATACGTTCTCGACCGTAGGGCTACAAGTCCGAAACAGTGGCATGCGAGTTTGCCGACAAGTCCCAGGTTATTGTTGTGACCAATACTTCCGCAAAGCAATTGAAGAGCAAGGTCAGTAATATCGGCGAATGCCAGTTTATGCGGTCAACTAGACATTCCACCACTTAGGCAGCAACGATTGTGTCACTTGTTAACAACGAGTTGGGTTCCATCTCAACGGACGTACCTATCGGTTGCAAAGTAGGGTCAGACTTCTTTGCTATCCAGGGCGATCACCGATTGATCAGTTATCATAGATATTCTTATATATATCTGCAGGCAAGCGTATACATGGGTGCGTGGTAGCGGAACCAGTAAGTAGCGCTTGCAGAGTGATGCTTGCAAGCGAGACAATTGGGGATGATGGAAAGGAGATCGCCATTCAAATGAATGGTAGTGTTACCGTCAGACGGTATGTGAAGCTACCGTTCCTTTCCTGCTGCTGCATTAACGCTCATGATCTTCTAGCGATGTGACGGTCGAGGTACTGTGCGGCATCAGTCGCATATGGGTGTTGAAGAGCGAGCGGCGTAAAGGAATCGCATCAAAATTACTGGATGCCGTCAGGTACTGATTGCTCCAAGCGTTGTCTGACAGTTTTTTCCATTGACGCCAGCTAAACAATAGTGAATACTTCAGAGCGAAGTTTCTTTTTGGATGTATCTTGGACAAAGGCTCCATTGCGTTTTCGCAGCCTACCGGAGCCGGCAAGGTGCTTGCTGAGCGCTATTATGGTCGTTCAGATTTCCTAGTATATGATGGTTGATGCTCTCTCATTTGCCATACCGCCAGAAAGAGTTGTTTGCTTCCCCCCCCGCCCCCCTCCAAAAAAACATTTGTGCATAGATAGACCATTTTTTTTGTAACGAACCACTTGTACATAGATTGCGTGCACGAACATGTTTTCATCCTGTTCTGTGCCGTCATACATGGCAACTTTCTCCTCTATCTTTAACAATATTACTTTTTCCTTCAAGAATGGGGAATAAATGGTGCGTGGAGCCTAAAAAATGTTCCTGGCGTTGACCCACTGATAGAGATGGCTGAATCTGCCTTGGGATCAGTATGGCGGATATGACTTTGTCCATCTTCCATGGTTCGGGAATGTGTCCTCGTTTCTGAACTTGGTTACCGTGTTGTGGCTACGACACTATCATAGTTTCCAAGAAATGTAACGTCGCACACTTGATCCGACGAATGGAGCGGACGGCGATGGTCGGCTGTCCATTGTTTTTCCGGACCGGTCTCTGAGGTTATGGTTTAAAACAGTATATCTTTTTTTCACACCCCCTCACTTAACCTCCGCGGCCCTTGGGTTCAGTATGAAATTTGTTCGGGGAGTAGATAACACATACGTCAGATTCACCTCCACTGTTCGGGTCACTTGCATTAGTACGCTGATCGTTGTATTTATTGACATAACTCAATCCCTCTGCTACGGCCACCAGTATTGAACGTGATAAGTTGGCTTTGGCGTTTGTGCTCATGACGTGGGCTACATGCCCCCAAGACATCATGGTGCCCGCTGTCAATAATCCCGTTCAATGCACCTCGCAGCGGGGTATATGGGGTCCTCGCTTTCTGTCGCGATGAGAATTCAAGAACTTTCACACTCTGTACCTGCTCTATAAAATGAATATTCTAAAATGCCACTCGTGGTCACCGTATATTATTGCCGAGCAAGGATCACTGACTGAACTTGCAGACCTCGCTTGATGACCCACCTGCTGGAAACGTCTGCAGTTTTAATGTTCAGTTTGTTGTGTAACTAAGTCTCTGCCTCGTCCATTTTCTGCTCAGTCTCGGTTCACTGACCAAACGTTGCAACCTATGCGGCGTGATCAGCCTCGCCGCCCTTGGGCGCCAGTTTTTGGCAGTTTTCTTCCGGTAAGTGCCTGGAGCATTGTTGCGGAGAGCTCTGTGGATCATTGAACATGGCTGGAGGTATGGCCAGAATGAGGGCTACATTACAACAGCGGATCCCGCTGGGTTTCCTGCTCACGCGGCCATCTGTTCATGGCTGCATACCTCGACCAATATCCAGACCATCCATTTAGCGCTTTTTTTTTCGCACATCGCACATGACTAGGGAAGATGAGCGATGTTGGGGCGGATATCCGATGGGATCAATAGACCGCGGAGGACTTGCGGGGTTTGCCTTGTAAACTAGTATTAGCATGGAATTATCGGGTCACTACACTTTTTCCATTGTCGGGTCGAATTGGTGCTGACACAGACCAGGACCATTTGTATTCAAGCGACGACGGTAAGCATGTTGATTGGCAATGGAGGTCATCGAGTGACAAAAGCGAGGCGAACACCAGGGTTTTTTGATCCTGGGTACGCCCCGTACTGGCAAATGTAGACTTTGTCAGGGAGAGATTAGACAACTTGTAGTGTGCAGTTGAGCTTGTTCAATGTATGGGGATTCGCTTTGGGCCAAAAAAAGTTGAAGTTTGAATGTCACCGCTAACTCAACGTTGCCACTGAAGCATAGCTGTCAGCGAGAGATTAAACAATGTCTCGTGTGCAGCACTCGTTTACGGGGGATGTCACAGGGGATTCAAAGTTGCTGGTTAAGCATAGCACGCTTGGTAATTGGGTTTTGTTCCAAGCCATGTACAATAGCATATGAAATATGAATTTGCCGTCTAGACGCCGACCCAAGCAATATAAATTATTCTATGTAATTCCCAAGTGTAGAAGGGACTTTTTACCGTTGCTCACATTGATTGTGTGTTGGTTTCCATATGGATTACATTTTTAATTCATATTCTTTCTAATACATTGATGCTGTTACTCAATTGGTAACTTGTTCATTCACAATGTTTACTGATAAGATGCGTATGCCATGATGGTACTCTTTGGTCTTTCTGCTCTTTACAAAAGAAGGTGGGCCATATGCCGCTCTACGCTCATCATTTGCCGACCAGAAATCCAACCCAATAGGAAGCAGATAACTGGTGACCAGAGTAGATTAAAACCCGGGTATTCGAGACCCGGCAAATGGTAAAAGATTCCAACTCGATAAACATAAACGCTAGCGTAAACTGAAATTAAAGGCAAAACGGAACATGATGCATTTGCGCACGAATCTATGCTCATTCCCAATGGGGATCTCTGTTGGAATTAATTGATTTCATCAAAGGTGTCATAGAACGGAAACTTTATAACTCGGCGAGTTCTTGACTTTTCAAGGAGACCGGAATGGGATCTGAAAAGCCCTGGATCGCGACTACAAGCTTGTCGTTTTACTTTTTCAGTTAGCCGTCTTTTGCGCCCAAAAGAAGAGGTCAAAAGCAGGTTGTCATCCTGTGATTTGTACTATACACCTCGTATAGACGTATTCACCGGGCAAGTGGTTCTTTTGTAATACAACTCGGAGCTACTCTCTTGACGCAAGGTCCCCAGAGACGTTCTCTAGCACTGGGGATCTCACGCGAAGCCTACCCATTTTCACGAGCGGTAGCATGTCAGAGTTCAAATCAGAAATCAAAATGGTATATGATGCATATGCACAAGAATCTACGCTCATTTCCAATACAATTAGCATGGGAATCTCAATGTTTTTAAACCGGGACACGTCTTTTCAGGGCATCTCGCCCATTTTCACAAGGGGTAGCACGTTAGAGTGCAGATGGAATCGCCTACTCCATGGCGCAATGGGCAGCAGTAAACTGGAATCTATGCCAGCAAAATGTCATGGAGAGAGAAACAACCTCAATAGGCCGTGTCATTCCATGCTCTTCACCGCTAGTTTCATCATGGTTTCCAGAGAGAGGAACAAGGCACAGTGGACAGGCAATAAATACTCTATTCTCGCACAGTGCGCAAGTCAAATCTCCTGGCCATTCTTCAAGACATTGTAACGATGGGGTAGTTAATGTGCGGGTGCTGACACTGAAATCCTGTGCTGGCACTTTCTAGTACGCATGTAGCCAGACGTACCTGGTAGAGAGTCATGGTCGTGTTTGTAAAGTGAACTAAATGTTTATTCAGTGCAGTTGAAGTCTAGTCTAACGGGCAGCGATCTGTCAGCAAAAGAAATGTTTAAACTATCAGATGTGATAGTCTAGTATAAATGTAATATGCTGAGATCCCTATTTATCGTCGTTATTCCTTGGGGGTTGGTGGAATGTAGCCTCTTGATCTTTCGGGGAGTGCCTACAGGGCATCCCTTTATAGTAGTCGAGAATAGCATCGACTTTTTCTCTTGTCTTTTTGTCGGCAAGCAGTAAACGGCGTCGAGCTGCCTCATCTGTGATCACGTCTAACCTAACCTCTTTGATCACGCGTAACCTTGCTGTCAACGCGCGTCGGTTTGTACAAGGCGGTGCACGGTTGACGACAGATGGTCAGTAGCGGTGAATCCTGATGATGGACAGTTGTTGGAAATGAATCAAGTGTAGAAGTGGTATTGTATGAGGATGGCCCATCGCCTGAAGGAGGAGTGAGCCATTCACATCATTTAGCCTAATGAGGTTGTTATGGTAGTACATTCCTAGACCTATCGGTCTAGGAATGCACGACCATAATGGGGCCTTGGCGCAATGGTAGC
>QEAR01000103.1:0-68492 GCA_006535965.1 Spizellomyces sp. 'palustris' | reverse complement strand
TTCTGTCACCTCTACACTATGAGATCAAGTTAAAATACAAGAGTTCAAAAAACTTTAGAGGATTCCATTCAGAACAGCTAATGCGGCAGCGCTCATGACGACGAATGCAATGCCCGTTTTCGCATTCTTGCGGGAGCCCGACATGGGGCTGATAGTGACGGTATTATCAGAAAAATGGTGGTCCAAGGTTGTGTTACCTCGCAATGGATCTGCCGAGGTGCAACGACCCTTGTCGAGGACGTAGAAGTCGTTTTTGGGCTGCGTAACAATCAGGCAAGTGTAGTTCCGGGCTAAATTGATGGTCGTGCATGATCCGACGACGGTAGACTGAATAAAACCAGTGCAGTTTGGCTGCTCGAAGAAAGTGATGTTCAGAGACATTTGGTTGTAGGGAGGGCCTGCAGTCGATGTTAGTTCTTTATGGATTGTTCGACTATACTTATGGATTTGTAGAACTTTTGTAATTCTTTTTGGAGTTTGGCGAGTTCTCGACGCACGCGCTGAACCTTTATGCCCAAAGTAGACAACGACAATAGCGGCCCACTTTTTTGCGTAGGTTATCGTTGTTCCTCATGTTGGTTCGTGATCTCTGGCTTCCGATGCTGTCTGGATTTTAGCGAATTTTCTACGCACGCGCTGGACATAAGTGTTTGTATGCCCGTTTGTTCTACAAGGTGTAAAAGACAGTTTTCACGTAGATTACATCGTTTTCCTCCGACTGATTTGTTATTTAAATGGGGGGTTGACTTCCCAACTTGTTGGATTCTTGTTGGATTTTAGCGAATTTTCTACGTACAACCAAGGAAATATGCCCAAAGTCGACGACGCTCTGCAGCCCGCTTATTCATGCACTAAGGTCATATCGTCTTCCTCCGACTGGTTCGTGAGTTAATTGCACCACCAACCACCTAACACTTCACATAGTTGCAGCCATCCACCTGCAGCCATGAAGCTGTTACGTTTTTGCATGAAAGGGGCGATGTGTTCCCCATTGATGCGCTCAGTACACCTATGGAAATCGGTGGTCCGGCCCAAACACCAGAAAATTCCAAGTTGTCTGTGACCGTGTTGCTTCGCAGGCAAGTGATGTGGATTCAGCGCGGCTATGGACACTACCTTGGAATAAGAAGCGCCTTCTTGCTGGATTACATATCCAAAAAAAAAAAAAAAGATTCCGGCCAGTAGACCAAAATCACCTAGTCTAGCTCTACGATTCTCGCCATGGGCAGCCTTGAATTGACCGAGAGCCGGAGGTAAGTACGATAGGTCCTTTGAAACAGGACACGGACGCGGTTCAACATTTAAACATTACTATGAAAGCCAGGCGTACGAGGATTCCTGATGATGAACTGGGTTCTGACCGCGAGGATCTTGTTAAAACGGAAAAGGGCAAATCCGGGAAGCAACCATCCAAAGATGCCGCTAAAGGTAAACGCCTTGTGGACAGTAGTGATGAGGAGGATATTCTTAAATCTATTACGATGTGCATTTGCAAAACCCTCATCCGACAATTTGGGGTATTTCGCTTCAGCATCTTTGCATTATTCGTTCAAACGTGGCACCAGCCAGGCCATCCAGCGCAGAAAATGCAGGGACAAGTGCCTGCGGAACAGCTACGACAAGGCCTGTCGACCAGCAGCCCACCTACAGCCCACCTACGACTCAGACCAAAGGGGACCGCTACCTTTACAGTTTTGCCTACGCCATAAGATAAAACTTGTGGCATCTAGTTCAGAACCTCATATGTTATTCTGCACAACTTTCATTAAGAGAGTTTATGGATCTGGCCACTTTTTCCAAAACCCACTATTTCAGACCACCTTATAACCCTAACCCTTAACCCTAAGAAGGCATGTGGGTGACCGCATGCAAATACAAGAGTTCTCTTCTCTGCTATATAATTTCTTTATATACTGAGTTATTCTCTAATGGGAATACTGTTAAAACAATTTTCTAATGACCCACTCCAACAATCTCAGAAAGATAAACTTGCGAGACAATCAGATGGTGGCTCGCATGATTGAGCGGCTCTTGATAACAGTGCGGGAAAACGATCGTAAAATAACCCTGGTATGGTTGCCGCATTTGATACCGAAATCAACAACAGTTTTCATGCCACAGGTGGCAGACTTCTGAGTCTCTTCTCTCTTTGCAGTGTCGGAAGGTGCGTTGAAATGATGCACCAGCAAGCGCAGAAAAGGGTGGCTCTGGAGCAGCTACCACGCCAGTCGCTATAATGAAAATGTCAACGATTTCTGTACTTTGAGGGAAAGAGACTTGAAATGACACTTACTGGCAGGCCACACTGGGTCCAGTATATCGGTCAAACAGAAATTGCACCGTGCTTCATCCACGATACAGATGATTCTCCAGCAGACGACCTGCTTGTTGTTGTAGTGGTAGCGGTTATGATCGGCCGTCGGCTAGTTACTTGTTGGGAGAATCAACGCTCCAGGAATGATAGGAGCCGTAGAAATTGAGGAAAATAACCGCTACCACTTCAACAACAAGCAGGTTGAAGATTATAAAAAGGGCAAGTAGTTCTGTCAATTCACACGTAAATGACTGCTCGTAACATCTTTTACGTACTCATCATGACCACCGAACGCTACCGCCTTTCGCAGCCCTTCAACAAGCCTTTCAACAAGCCATCGCTCAAGGCGTTTCCTATTCAAACATTGCGAAACCCTCCCTCAATTCCACACTTTTTCCATCTCCCTTTGGGTTGTCCTTTGTGATGATGAAAGCAGGGCAGGGGAGGGGCAGCTGACGAATACCCCTGAAGGTTTCCTTTTTATCCGGATGTGCGTTGTGGGGAGGATATACGGCTATGGTATTGCCAGTTATGCCATACGACAGGGAAGATGGGAACTCGACGGGAGATGAGGTAGTCTTGGGAACTGGTCCTCATTTCCCATGTCGTTTCCGTGTTGGTAAAATTCTCTTTTGCCAAACTCTTGCCATTTATCAGTCATGTTTTTTTTTGTCTGGCTAAAATGTTGATGATATTGGGTTTTGGATAGGGATCTTACACAACAACCCAACTGCATGAGTTGATTTAATTCGCGCTGGAAACGGGCTTCATGCACATTACTTTTGCCATTGTCAAAAGAGTGGAAAGAAACAACAAAACTATGCATGGCTGCAGTCTATAATGTTAACCTCCCTCAGCATACGGGTAGTAAGTAGAGGATGAACTAAAGGACAGCTATAGGTTCAATTGAGATAAAATGCCGTTGTGCGTTCCTAATATGAACTTTTTGTTTTCCTAAATGATCCAAGGACCGCCATGTCCACAGTTCTCATTCCAACCCCCGCCTATTGGCAGCACAATTGCAGGACTCAAGATCTTCTTCTGGGCACATAATGGTCAAAAACACTAACAAGTTTTATTATGTTAGAAGCTTCACATAGTGACTTCTTTCAATCTTGGGAACTTGTGTAGTATTGCATGCATTGTACGTAAGGTATTATAGACCTCGTACGGTTTCGGGGTTCGGCGTTGTGAGACATAAGTCTCTATGGTCGCAATGCAAGGCTGTTGGCATGTCGCGCTCATTGACAAAGGAAGATCTTTTGATATTTTCAGTACTGTATTGTATGCTGACGCTCTTGCATATGCTCTCATCCAGAAGTCTTGGCCACAAAAGTTCTTTTAGCCACAACGCCATTATAAGGAGCGACACTGATCGTATGAGTTGTCTCGGCAAGTACAGCGTATATCACTTTTTTCAATGCTCACTGGTTTCAAGCGCAGACCAGCTACGCACACCTGTCATATTCACAGACTACCCTCAATCTTTGCAAACCAACAAATCCATCCTAGTTACTGCATTTTGCCAGTTCATCAATCTCATCTCCCATCTCCAGCAGGGCCGGTGCTTTCTACGTAACAGCACGGTCATAAATAATGGCTCACAGGTCAGTTCTGTGAGTAAGGACTCTGCTCCAAATACACTTGATTAACCATGACCGGACTTGCGTTCCGCGTATTTTGATACATCATTTGCGGAGCGGCCACTCCCACCAGCTGATGGGGATTGTGCGATCCGTATGTCGAGAATGTGTCACCCAGATGAGGAATCGGCGAGAAACTGGAAGAGGATATCGACAGGGATGAAGTCGGCCGTGGTGCTATAGAGGACGTGCTGGTGAGTGGATAGACATGGAAGGATGAATCAAGGCTGGTGGCTCGTCGAGGTGGCATCGGCAAGAGGTAATGCCCGGATGTCACTCCTTCGCGTGGACTTTGGTGAGTTCGATCAACCGTAACTTGAAAATGCGATTCAGCGGACAGATTTCCTCTGTCAGGATCATGGTAGGTCGAACAATCTTCAGGCGCATTGTACATTGGCGATGGTGAGGAGTAGCGAACAGTGTGAGATGGGATGTCGGAGTGGGACATGGTGCCATTTAGAGCGTATCGAGCGGATATGTCACCTTGCAGAGGAGCGTGCATCCTGCTTGGTTCGACCATTCGCATGGAAGAAGCAATCTGTTGTTGAGCAAGCATGTCCCCAGCAGCATCCGAAGCGACAGGCTTGCTACTAATTTGCATGTCACCGCTTTGCAGTGGTGCCAAATGGTAGGCCTCTACACCATCTCCGCGAGGGATAGACTGTGCTTGCAATTCAGTCAGACTTCTCGCGGCCGATATCCCGGAGCCTGACCGATTTGCTTCCGCCCGAACCTTGGCTCTGCGGTTTTGGAACCAGACTTGCACCGCGCGAGGGCTCATTCGAACAATGTCAGAAATCTCTTTTCGCCGGTCAGGATCGGGCATGGTGGTTTCCGTCTCAAAGACGTTAATCAGTATATCACGTTGCCAATCTTTGGTTTTCAGTCTTCGCTTCTTTGGGGCGCTTTCCTCGCGTTGAATCTGCTCGGCTACATCCTCCATTGTTGAAAGAACAAAAGTTAGACTTTGTGGCCCAGCAGCCGTTTCAATCGGCTTTTCCGAGTTGATGGCATCTCTGGACGATGGTCGATGACCCGAGTTGACTGTATGTGAGGCATTGGCACCAGAAACAAGATTTCTGTTGGAGCCTATTTGAGGTGAAGGGGAAGCGGTTGGCGAAGGTGATGGGAGCGGTAAAGATGATTCTGAGAGGGCAGGAGATGGTGGGATGGAGACTGGTATTTCAAAGTATGGCTGGCCTGGAGGATGCGAACTGCCCACGGGTGCAGTGTAAGGACCTGACGCATAAGGCGAAAAAGCCGTGGAGGGTATATGGATGTGGGCGGGATGGTGTGCTCGCGAGTACATCAGTCAAAGGTCAGGCAGAATCACTTGCACGAGAGAGGGCAGGGTTGGGCAGTATGGATAGCATATAATCAATCGCATGGAGGAATGGCAATCATGAAAATAGGCTCGTCAACGAAAAGAAAAAACTACCCGCGAGAATAGACGACAACCCCCTTTTATGTCGTCGAGGGCATATATAACATTTGACCAACCCTCTCGTCATTCATCGATGGCTCAGGAAACTGGTGCCCATTCCCCACCCCAGCTGGAGGGAAAAGTCAAAATTGAAAAAGAGGACAGAAAGAAAAACACAACACACTCGAACTCTCTCGCTAGGAGACAAGCACAAGATTCTATAAACCAAAAAGGTTGTCAAGAGAAAAAAAAGAAAAGCCTCAAAAGGGACGATCACATCAAGCATGCGAGGGAAGGAGGGGAGGAGAAGGAAGAAGAGCGGCTGCTCAGCCCCTGTGTACAACTGGGTTTCCCTTCTAGCCACCGTTGCCCGCCTTTGGATGACGACCATCAAGGGGGGATAAAGGGGAACTGCAAGGGACAAGCTGCCACAGGCAAACTCTTTTTTCCTTTGGTTTCTTTGGGGATGATTGGCAACGAGTAAATAGTTGTCATAATAAACAGCTTGCCGACAAAGTTGTCCGAACGACGGTTCCTCCAACGAAACGACGCGACCGACATGTGAACTGTGCGAGTGAACCCTTCCCCCCGAAAGCGGTATATGACGGGGACACGACTACTATTCCGAATTTGAATCATTGCCAGCAGAAGTTACCCCCCCTTGCTACCCAACAAGTACGACGGAACGGCAATACGAAGGTAGTGTTCCCCATGCCCATCGTCCTCATTTCCTTAACCGTTTGGAGGGCGGCTGCCAAGACCTTCTCCCATGGAGAAAATAGGGCTTTTTGGACAATGATTTATCAGCATGTTTGTCTCCCGCGCAGGTCATTGGCGGCAGAGTTAAACATGAGTGCTCACTTTCTTCTTTGAATAGGACCCCTTGCAAGCCATGTTCAAACGTTGCAAAGATTGTCTCCTACGCCGACTTTGGTATTAGAAGCCCCATTTGATGACGGAGACTGCGGAGGACATCCTTATTCAAAATGTGCAACGCGGCTATTTACGGTTATCATCATGGAAATCCTACGATTGATTCTACTTGCTTATTTCCTCAGGTAACCTGACGCTGACTGAATAAGATAAGGGTTCTGAGGACAAACATTGTTCAGGTTATCGATATGAATGTGGGCTATCGAGTTTGGCGCGCATGGTCAAGCCAGACTAGAACCATCGTACAAACATGATTACAAACCCGAATGGCATACCAAACAACTATCCAGTTTGGTATGTCGTTGTGCTTGAAAGAGGCCGGTTGGATATTGTGTTTCCAAAATGGTGCTATTCCAGAAACCTGAGGCAATTCGAAAATAGTATACAGCTACGGTACTGAAATAGGCCAGCCAATTTTCCATACAAACAGCAAGCTGCAAACGTGGCAAATAGCGCTACCCACAACAGATGGGATTCCCCATGGGATACATTCACGTCGCTTAACAATGCTTAAAACTCTGACAAAGAAATAATATCAGTCGCAAACATGTCAACACAATTTCACGTAACCCTAACTCCCGATTCGGGATTAACCTATATTGGGGTATTCGTAGACGAAAAATGCTTCCAGACCTTCTCCCCGATCCATGTCCTCCTAAAGGATTGCATTGTCAATCCTCAGGCAGGACATCCCACAATGCGTGCAAACAACCCTCAACCCTTGTCTTGTTAGACTTGTTCTCGCTCAAATTCAAATGGAGAGTCTCCGAAAACTGATGCGAATAGGGCCCCAATTGTGACCACCAGATTCAAGTTCCACCCAAACCCGCAGGCGTATATGAACCATGGGGGTTATGGTTTTCCCTCCGCCCACACGTCCTACGTAGAAAGCATCGCATTACACTTTTTTCTCGCCTTATTCCGCTGCAGATCGTACAATCATGGACAAAGTTGATGACTTTTCGGCTATGCTGTTTATGATGAAGGTGTGTGAGTCCCCTGGAATGCGAATACCTGCCATGCCCACCAGGTACTGACGGTTGTCCCCCAATTAAATTGTATTTCGGATAGTTTTCCTACCATGTCGAAATAGGCATTCTAGCCTTGATGTTCGTCAAAGGAACTGCGTGTATGTGGTTTTGTTAATTTTAAATTTATTCAATTCATTTACCAGGCTGCTTAACCCTTTGCTGCCCTTCTTTACAGATTTAAAAAGGTCCAATAATACGTGGAACTGGCTCAACATCACTTTGATGGGCCACATCATTTTCGCACTCGTAGACTGCATTCTGGTCTCGCTGTTTGCAGAGGGATGGGTTTACGACTGTAAGGCGTGGGCCCGGGCAGTTTATGCAATGTGGGTGCTGCATTCGTGCATGTTAGATGCTGTTCTTTATGTCCGTGAGTACCTGTTCTTGAAATTCCCTTTCTTGGTTTCTTTTCGAATATCGGGGATGCGAGACTTATTCGACCCGGGATCGTTTTTTAAGGCTGTTGGTACATTAATTCAAAGACCAAGCTTCAACTGGTCGCATCGGTAGTGCTGACTGCATGTAAGTTTTTGTGGTTTGCCAAGGTTTGACATTGGTTATGTTGTTGGCAGTCATTCTAATGCAGCATGCCAATTCCGAAATCTCTAGTGACTGGTATTTCGCGCATCACTGATCTCTTGTTGGAGGTGGATACCTTTTCTCGGATGGAGGGGCAATATGGTATGTCAAGTGCCCAATTCCTTTAATGTATGCAATAAGATCCTGAGCTCTTCCCTCAGGTCTCTGCGCATCTGATTACGGATGGGGTTCCATCTTTATTGCCCTCACCGGTATCGCGAACGATCTCCTTCAACTATACCTGTTCTGCATGCCGATCTATACCGCCGTCCGGTAGGTGCCACTCTCGCAATTTCCTCCATGGTTGAGCTCGGCTCTAACCGTATTAAACATTGATCCCTACTAGACGCATCAAGGGAATGTCGGGTTTCACAGAAGCGGATGCGTACACAAAGATCCTCTTGAAGACCTCAATCCACATCCTCTTCGCTGTCGTTTTCCAGATTTGTGCAGCCATATACGGTCAGAAAAACCAATTCTTCACGACAATCGTGTTCAGGTATAACCACAACAAATATAGCTTCCCATCCTTTCCAAGTGCAATGCTAAGACATGCTTTCCATTGGGTCATTAGGGAACTCACGAACATCTTCCATATGCTTGGAGCTGTTGAAGTCCAATTCAACACGCACAAGGAGACCACAGGATCTTCCAAAACTTCGCACCCAACAGGGCAAAGTGCGGCCAGCGCTAAAACCAACCCGAAGGCCATCGTTGCTACCCCTACCGCCACGGCTGATATCGAATCAGGCATTTGAGAAATGTGTCCATGGCTTGTGTCCGCTCTTGTCCTATCGAGATCTGAGATTTTCTGTGGGTTTCGCTGTATTGCACCTCTTGTAGTTTTGTTGCACGAATATATCTGCAAGTTTACAGTTCAACTCCCATTCCAATAACATACATCCAATCATTTCGCATGTCCATAAAGAATCATCTCTTGGGGCAGTAGTCCCGCGTCAAAATACTTGCAGGTCAAGTTAGTTCGTTAGTCAGCATGGTCGCTTTGTAGTTTAGAATTGTTGAGCACTTTCTGCAGGACATCAGGAGGCTTCGATACAATCTACGACACTAAAGTGCCATCAGAGGCCGCTATTGTGTAGAAGGCAGGCTCACCGCTTCAGCTATCACTTTAACGCTCAGAGAGTGATCATGTAGCGAGTGGTTGCATCCATAGAGCAACGATAGGTAATAGCGTTCGCTGGGTTGCGATATTTTATCATTTGCTCGATCGTAGCGCAAGTAGCTCTCACTAGGCGGGAAGCTGGCAATATTTGAACGTAGGAGAGGATTAACTCAAATAAATAAGCTACCGTTGATTGGTGATCAAGGTATTCTAACCCTAACCTTGCCAAATGAGGTAGGGTTTGGGTTCCGAGAGGATTGCATGATTTGCTTTAGCTAATTTACGTTTACGTGGATTTCGGTAGTTAAAAGTAGAAGGTGTTATTGTAGTGCGATTATTTATTTTCTTTTATTTTACACATATAAGATATAGTCCAAGATTTATCCGTATTTAGGTAGATCAAATTAGAGCGAAAGTCCTCGACACTTTATTGGGCATTATGGAGCATCGGACACTGCAGTTTTAGCAGTAGGTGCAGTAGCTGCAGGCGCCGCTCGTAATCCTATGGTATTTTTGTCCTGCGAGCTCAGTTCAGAAGGAGAGACCAGTGCTTTTGCATAGAGAGGAGAAACTTGGGTGACATGCATAGTACCAACTGCATCACCACTTGTAGAGAACAAGAAAATCCACTATATATTGTTGAGAACTGTAAAGGGGTAATTGCCATTCAATCTGGAACACAATCATTATCAGACAAAACGCCAAGAAGCCAACCATGAGTATCTTCCTCACGGCATTGGGAGAGCAGGTAGACGAAGAGAACGTTATCATCTATGAGGGCATGCAGAGTCCATCCCCGCCGTGTCGAGGGGTTGGGCGAGTTCAGTGACGTTGATGACGCCAGCATTGTCGGGAAGAAAACTAGGAAGCTCACAATGACAATTAGCCGGTGCTGAAATAAATATCTGTTCGGAAAGTCCTATTAGAAAACCAGGTTCAATATGAGCAAAGGTTCACTTGCATAGAGATATCCTTATCGAACTAAAGCATTGGCGATGATGGAATTGAGCCAGGACCGAATAGAGCAAGATCGCACTCTCGTATAACCTAAGTGTCCATGTATACAGACTATCCTTCGCTCGCAGTATTTCCCCACCTTCTGCACCATAATCGCCAGGGTTGACGACTTGAGGTTGTGTGCACGAGTGATCATCATCAGCAAATTGTGCGAGAACATCCTTTCAAAGCAAGCCACATACGTATCAAGGGAGTCAACGAGGAAGCATAGACTGTGTAGCAAAACACCAGCACAAAGATGAATAACTGTGGTTGTAAACGTGCATGTTTGATTCCCGCTTGTCATGTTTGCGCTTGATGAATCCCTTCTACGAAATATGTAGAGGACGCTCGACTTTTGGGCTGGTGTTTCCCAGGGAGGATTGCAGACGGCGAATGCTTAACTCTGTTTTACTTAAATATAGAGGTGATTTGTCTGCTTCAACACGGCACTCTTGACAAGAGACTGTTTTGAAGAACCCCAAAGGAAGCAATGAACTCAATAAATGGTCTTGAGGACATTCCCTTGCAACTGCGCAATACAGTCTAACAGTACATTTGCACAGGCTCACCTGTGCGGTTCGGTACTTCTCATCGAATGTGATACGACGTTGACCTGTAAGTACAGTGATTACCGGTGATCAACTGTCAATAGTTTACAAGGAGATTACGGCAAGGATAAACCAACTAGAAACAGTGCTCGTCCGAAGCGAACAGAGCTTACAGTCTGCGCTGGCACGGCTCATAATATGAGAAAATCGATTCTGTCCCACAAGTTGCCGCGCATGTTACTTTGGCATCACAAAGAATCATCCATTCTTATATGGCAACCAGAGAACTGCGATCGTAATGGCAGGAGGGAATGGATGGAGATGTACCGCCAACAATTAGGAAATTGAAAAAGGCCGTCGCAACTGGAGTTTCCGCATTGGACGACTTTGCCAGCTGGTTTGGCCAGAACTTCTACAACCATTGATGGTAGTGTTTGGTATTACTTTTCGGGTGCTTTGTAGATCTTTTGAATGTGTCTCGGCGTATGCATACTCTGTCAAAACTTCATTTATATCCTAACAAATTTCGGTGCAGATCCCTCTTCCTTTGGTCTAAAGATTTCTATTAACAGTCATCAAGACTTTTTCTTTCCAGAACAGTTCTTTTTCAAATGTCCCACATCACCGCAAAGATAACACTTTTTTAGTCCACTTGAGCTGCGTTTGGTAGCTAGCGCTTGGCCGCTGTTCACCGCCTTGCGCACGTTTACTAGCTGAAGATTGTGGTTACTGTGTATCTCTTGTTCAGCTTGCGGATGATGGGAGCTACCTGGAGGCTCTATGGATTTGTTTACTTCAGTCACTACATTCACATGCTCCTTTGAGACGGTGATAGGATCGGTGCGCGCTTGCGTCCCTTTTTTATTCCGTTTTCCGCCCGGGTGCTCGTTGTTCGGCTGTATTGGTGCAGATCTTGTATTCCCTTTTACTCTCAGTCGTTCACTTTTTGGTTGGTTTCCTATTGGGGTCCGTGGTATCGCCTTGGGCGTACTCGTGGTTGGAGGCGATAGCACAGGGTTAAGAGAACATGAAGAGGAGGATACTTTCGTCAATTGTTCATGTGATCCCTTCATCCGCACTGAATCTGTGCGATTTGCGGTCTTTGAAGATTTTGCCCCGCCTCCTGCACCTTCGGGACGAGCTTTACGTACCCGCTTCCCTTGTTGCCATGCCTTCCGTGATAATGGGATTCCTAAATCTTCAACATATTTGTTTCCTGACACAGGAAGCGGACGTGCCTGTTCTTTGAGGGGAGGGTTGACGGGCAGCCTAGACTCTGTTGAAATGCGTGACCCGTCCGGCAGGTCACCGTTAAGTGAGCCGACGTCTTGCACCACTGACTCCATACTGACAGGGGGTCCTCTTTTGGAAAACTGCCCGAAAACGCTGTTGGGAGCAAAAGGGCGTTTCTTTTCTCTGAGATGTGGCACTTGTTCGAAGACTTCATCGATGACGGTGCGCACATTCTCCTGACTACCTTTTATCTGATGCAAGCATTTTACTGCCCGTTGCATTTCTTTCACGACTTTCCCTGGGTCCAGTACCACACCCGTGCAGTTTCGGTCCAATTGGAAAGGATCTTCCACAATCAACTTCAAACCAGGTTTTCGCATCCAATGCTCCAAGTCCGGCGTAACCGTATCAAGAACTTTGCCAAGGCGCACAGACACAATTCGATCCGGGCGGTAGCGAAACTCCCAACCGTAGAACCGCAAAAACTCATAGAACAGAGATGCAACACCATCCTTACTGCACCAAACATCAGCCGAGGTAAGGGATGCAAATCGAGACATGTATGGTTTGAGACAAGGATGTGTAACGTCATCAAGGAACGCAACGTTGGCCATCAACATGTTCGGATTCATGTTGTCAGTAATCTGCTCATCCTCTTCCATGCCGTTTCCGCCATCTTCCACTTCGCCTTTGATGCACTCCGTTTCCACCAGCTGTTCGTCTTGAGGTCCAGTACTCTCCACGCAATCGACCGCAGGGGTCTCGATGGAGAGAGTCTCCAATTGCAATTGTAACTCGTCAATTGGCGGCGCTTCTGTAATGGTGACTTTACTGGTTTGGGACCTTGCCCTCCGTGGCCTATTATTTTCGGGTTTTCGTCGTGGCATCAATTGTTGCTTCGGGACAATTACAATGTTTTGAGGGCCATCGAACAATAGTTGTAGGGAAGGAATGATGCCGCGTAGCTGAAGATAATTCAAGATCATTAAGGAGTATGCGTAGGAGCTTATTGTTGCTATTGAACAGAAAGATGAGCAACATGGTCCCATATCCATGAGAGAGCGTTGGTAAAATGGAGACGTCCAGACCCACCTCCATCTGCTGAGTCATTGATATTTCGGTTTTTCGCCCACAATTTAACAAGCATGATGAGAGGCTTGACCCGCGGGTCGATCTCAGTGTAGGTTTTTAATAATCTTGAATTGTGAACCCCAAGAACATTTCCAAAGTTGATATCGCAATGCAATTTACTTTTAGGATCATAAAATTTGCATATCGGCACTCTTGCTCCTTGTACCGGTACCACGTGCTGCATCCCGCTGCCTCGCAAAACCCTAGCGAGGCGATACATGCTTGTCCACTCTTTCAGCTGCCGAGAGTCAAAATTATGCGATGCTGGGAGCTCCAAGGTCACATCGACGTCCGAGGACGCAAATCCGAGATTGTTAACGGACGAGCCAAATAGTTGTGCACGCAAGTTTAAAAAATCTGCGTAGTGCCAATCCACGATACTCTGGAGCCGTTGAAGGAATCGTTTACGGATGTGAGCCGCATTTGCGGGGGGGAGCAAGCTCTGTACAAGCATAAAATCAGTTTGCACTATTCGATAAGCTCGTTCTCCTAAAGAACCTCACCTGGTAGAGAGCTTGTAGGTTGGTACCCAATGCGCGGAGATCTCCGGGAGAAAGCTCTGAGGTCGGTTCAGCAACAGGATCATTGAAATCCATGTATCTTCCCTCGCTAAGCGCCGTGGCTCTATCACATTCGATGTCCCGGGCAATCCTAGCCATTTCAATTTGTTCCGATGTCACAGAGATGATCGCCCCGTCTCGCTTTGCTCTTTCCATTTTCTTTCGAGAAGCATTCTTGCCGACAATAGCATCTAGAACCTTATCACCAGGTTCCACCGGCTGTAAGCTAGCTGTGAAAGGGGGCTCTGTTGAAAGAGAAATTGTCCAATGTTCTCCTTCGATGAACATGACAGGCCGAGCGTCCTTTAGAAACCTTCGAAAACTCCGACGCACCACAGACATGGACATTAGTGCAGTAATTACTTCATCTTTTGAGTATATTGGTGCAGTTCTATGATCATCATCATCATTGGCCACAATTTGGTCGTCTCCGCAATCTTTGGAGGTTCCAGCTTCATTTGACTCCTGGGCAGATATGCTCTTGTTCGTAATGAGCATGTCCAGTCCGTCTGGTCTCTTCTCCGACCGCTCATAAGCTGTGGTGACTTCTGAAGAGAGGTGCTCTATAGGCAACGAACGGTCAGGGTTGACAAACAAGGCGGCCGCTGAAAGTTGGAGCAAAAGGCCATCAAGAAGTCCCCGCAATTGGTCAAACAATCGTCCCGTCCTTCCTTTGTCGCCTTGGTGGTCTTGGCGTCCAGCATTAGAAGCACCAGCACGTCGTAAGGAATTTAGGGTGTCATGATCTGGCTTTTTCGCGTCCGTTTCCTGCGGTTCCATCAAGTTGGAGCTCACCGCAACTAGCATATTACTCCATACCCCAATGATGCACCGACTCCAAAATACACTATCAAGCGGTGAGCTCCAATTTCAAGGGTGGTTTTCGGGTACGATCAGCTCAGTTCCCAAGCGGGAAGAGGCGAACTACTGTGTGGGTTCCAATGGTCCGATGATTGTGGCACAGCCACGCATGATTTCGAATATTCGAAATGGATCGTCGATGGCAGGCAGCAGCTGGGTTTGCTTCGACCGCAACAAATTATGAACTTTATTACGAACCTCGTCTCGAACATTACTGGGTCAAGCCCACAAGAACCTTTTCCGTCCTCTATTCCGTTTACAGAAGATCCCTGCAGCACCTGCGAGGAGCCATGCACAACTCACCCTCAGATACCTACTTATCTTGCAAAGAAGATCGAAGGAGGGCCGCTGGTGGGAACCATGAAGCCATATAAGCGCCATATTATGGTGTTAGAAGGCAGGTCAAAGGACTGGCAGGAGCGCCTGGAATCCAGCGACGGAATGGTAAAGGTCGTCGGCGGACAGGTTGACCAATGGGCCGGGAAAGCCGGCTACAGGACCATAGTTACTGCATGCGATCCGGTAGTGAATGTGAGCGTTGAAAACGCTACGAAAGAGCAAGAGCAACCGACAAGCCAAAGAGTGGAGAAGATGGCTCAATTCTTTCTATTTCCTGAACTCGTATCTCTTGAGTCTGTCTCCGCTGCCGAGGCTCCTACACTTGTTCAGGGCCTTTTGGTTGATAACCAAATTCCCGCATCTTTTCCGAGTACACCACTTCCAGGACGAGCGTGGATATTCGTTTGCACACATAAGAAACGGGACAAGCGCTGTGGGGTGGCGGGACCATTGCTGGTAGACGAGTTCCGGAAAGCTGTGGAGGAGATGGGCTTGGTTGGGGAAGTGTTTGTATATGGTTGCAGCCATTTCGGAGGTAAGTGCGTTGTATATATTGGACTTTTTACATGCGAACGAAATTCTTACTAGAAGGCAGGTCACAAGTATGCAGGAAACATTATCATTTACCATCGAAATCCGTCCATGGATGGCAATTGGTATGGACGAGTTCGATCATGTCACGTGCGGCAGATTTTGCAGACGACGGTCGTTGAAGGAAAGATTTTCAAGGAACTGTGGAGGGGTGCCATGGATCGGAGCAGCGAACACAGCGAGCGCAAAGACTGGTGAGCAGCTAAAAAGTAGAATACCATTATATATACGCTAAAGGATAGAAGAGGAACACGTTATTATTCTCAACGGGGGTTTTTTAACACATATGTCTCCCTAATGCAAGACACACGCTTATTATTTGTGATCGATCTACTTGACTATCTGGAACGGCATCTCACGTTCGGGTATAGGTACCCCTTTTGCTTCCGTTCTCCTGATTCGTTCCTCCCAACCTTTCGGTCTCAGTGGGTGCGGTCGAATGAGGATCGCTGATCGGCGGGGGAATGTCATCGTTTGCAGATGACTGTCGGGTACTCCCCTTTGACTTTACATTGCTGGAAGTGGCCTCTTGATGGGGCGCGTTCTTGAAGCGCTGGGTATGCGTCTCCCCCACCTCCTCCTTGTTGTGTTTAGGGTCTTTGTTGCCGTATCCGGCGGCACCATAGTTCCTTTGCACCACGGAAGCCCATTGGCCATCGCCTCTAGTCCCTCGCATCAAATGTGCCCGAGAAAAACGTGAACTCAACATGCGATACTTGGTGGAAGAATAATCACATAAAAAGACCTGCAGCTCCCTTTTTATACTCCACAATGCGGTCCCCATTGACATCATTATCATCCGTTTGCTGACGTAAGGCGATCGCGCGTCTCACGCTGATTGTCCATATAACCCTATTTGGAAAGAGAAGGGAAAGAGAACCCGTGACGTGTTACTATAGCAACAGAAATTGTCGCCATCGCCCATCAGTCGAAAGCCCTTTCCGCTTCATCACCTTTTTGGTCGCGTGGTTTTTCGGACTTTTGGATTCCCTTCAACGCTCCATTTGTCGCTTCGTTTTTTGTTTGTTTCCATCTGCATCATTGCTTTGGCCTTTGAAACTGGTTCTCGCAGAGAAAGCTTGCTACAGTACAGCTCTTTGCTCCCAGGAAATCAGCTCATCCTTGGGTGGCACACACATCCAGCGCAGCATTGCAATCAAAACAAGTCAACAGCCTGATCGCCCACCCATTTACCCTACACCCGTAGAATCCTCTTCTCCCGCTTGTATCTGTCTTGGGAACGGTCTCAACGCTTGGACATGGCCTTTACAGACAGAACGAGTCAAAATCTGCAGCGTCGCGGAGGCGACAAACAACAACAACAATTGGATGAGCACATCCTACAACTAAAGAAGATTTACGTGCAGGAACTTCAATCTCTGAAGCAATTGTTTAGCGATTGGTCCGATGCTGACCTTGTAGCAACCCTCGAAGAAGTAGGGGGTGACTTGGATCTGGCAATTGGACGCATATCTGAAGGTAATCTGCCACTCGCACCACTGAATTCGGGCATAGGTTTGGTCGGTGCCGTCAAATGTGGTGTTGAGATTGCACCAGCTCCTATGCAATGCCTCTCCATTTATGCCACGCTCGGACGCTAGGTCTAACCTGTTTCGCGTATTGCAGGACATGCCGAACAATGGGGCGAAGTCAAGAAGCGCGAGAGAAAGGAAAAACCTAAACAAGCAGCGCCTGCCAGTGAAGGAGCGGCTACGTCTGAGCGGCCAGCTCGCCCTCCAAAGCAATTTGGAGCTCGTGAAACTACTCGTCCGGCGCGTGGTGGTACGTGGATCATTGGTATAGAATAGGGACATGTCCTCATTGCTGAACAAATCGACGGTTTAGGAACCTATGCGGGTCGCGGTGGCCGTGGTGGCGGTCGAGGCGGTCGAGGCGGCGGTCGAGGAGGTGCTATGCTTGGTGGTAGGTGAAGAGCATGGTGTCGCGTCTGGTAGCATTGGATTTGGAACTCACAGCTGAAACAGGTTTCCGGGGTGGACGTCCAACGAACGGATCACACAAAGCAGGAGAAGCGAAATCTGAAGCGGAGGGCACATCCACAGACGAATGGGGAAATGCTCCAGTCACTGGCGACTGGGGGGAAACACCCAAAGATGATGCTGCTGACGGAGGGGAGCCTGCGACGAACGAGGGTTGGAGTGGAGCCTCGGCAGGTCAAACGGATAGCTGGAGCGCTGACGTGCAGCCAGAGCGGACTACAGCGTGGGGTGCCAGTTCTCAAACTGAAAACGCGGCAACTCAGCAAAAGAAAAAGGCTGTCAAACCTGATGGGAAGCCTGTAAAGACGGCGGAAAGTGTGAAGGCTCCTGCACCAGTCGCGGCGAAGCCAAAGTCATGGGCTGCTCTAGTGAAGGGGTATGTATTCTACGGTTTCCATCCCGTGCAAAAGGCAATGTTGTTTACCAGGTGATAATCACCTTTTAGGCCAGAACCTGCCCCAGTCGCTGTACCAAAGTCGGAGTCGAAACAGTCCGCTTCGGTTAAGAACCCAGCGCCTGCATCAGAGTCGGAAAACCTCAGTCCCGTCCGGGTCCCTAGTCCGGTTCGCGCAGCTAGTCCCATCAAGAGTCCGGTGAGAGATTCGAACAGAATGGGCGCCGTGAAGACTCCTGAACCAGAGGCAAAGTCCCCCATCGCAGCACCGTCGGTATCAAAGGCGGCAACTCGACCTTCGAGCCCTTCGAAACCGAGCTCTGCGGCGGCGACGCCAGTACAGACACCAGCTCAGTCAAAGGAAGAAACCACAGCTGGGAAAGCGTCTGCACCACCAGGCTTCAAGCAGGCTCGACCGGCACCATTTAGCGGCAGGAAGCTAAGGCAAGATGCTGCTGTTGTTATGCCGTCGAATGCTAGTCTCTCGTCTATTGGTGTGCAATTCGGCTCGTTGAGATTGGGTGGCAACTCGGACGTCGAAGAAGACGAAAAGGAGTCTGCAACAGCTCAGTCGGGCGTACAAAGGTATGTTCAGAATTAGTATACGCTCGTTCTTTATAATTTCAATGACTCTTTGTTACATTGTAGTGCGAAAGCGCAAACGTCAGAGTTGGGTCCTTCACCTGGCGCTGCTGCGCCGCAGCAGCTCAACCCCAGTGCTCCCCAAGTTGGACTTGCACCTCAGCATCTCCAGCAGCACCAACAGCACCAACAGCACCAACAGCACCAACAGCACCAACTTCAACACCAGCAACAGGTGCAGCAACAGGGAGCACGTGATAGTCGCATCAGCGCTACTTCATCCATGATGCCGCAAATAGCATCTGGATTGCAGTCTGGTCTAGGCAAGCAAGCTGAGGGTCTACCTGTCGGTCTCCCTTCAACTGGTCCAGCTGCCCCCGGCTTGCCGAATGGAGTGGCTCCTTATGGTTCGTATTTCCCAAGCCAGCAGCTTGCAGCGGCATCGGGCTTCGGACTGGGACATATGGGGAACCTTCCCGCGGAATACTCTGCTCTCTACGGTTCTGATGCTCAATCGAGGGCAGCAATGATGGTGGGTAGTTGTTAGCTTCCACCCTACGGGCAGTAGTGCTCACGGAACATTATTATTGGGTACAGCATGGATACTACGATCCTGCAGCGTATCAGCAAGCCGCTCCTTCAAAATATCAGGGTCAAGAGGCAACCACCGGGCAGCAAGCATCTCAGACAGGTCAAGCATCTCCTTCGAGCGGGCAACAACAGCAATCGCAGCAATCGCAGCAACCGCCACAACAGCAGCAGCCGCAGCCACAGCAAGGGTACCCTCTCCCATACCCGTACTACCCGTACTATCATATGAACCAGTTTCCGTCATACCAAGGTTCTCCGTACGGGCAGCCGTTTGTAAATAAGTCTATGTACCCTGGCTATCCTCAGCAATCTCAACAACCTACCAGTGGAGCGGCGGCGACACCAAAAGCAGGAGCTGCATCTAACTCTGGCTATGGATATTCTACGACTGGACAACAACACAGTCAATCACAGCACCAAGGCCAACATCAACCTCAACTGTACCAGCAAGGATCGTACGATGATTTGGCTGCGGGTCTTGGTGGTCACGAATATAAGGGCGTATACGGAGGAATCCCTCAACAGAGCTTTCAGAGCTTTGGATTGCATCAAGGCGGCATGCAAGGTGTAAGTGCTCAGAATAAGGCCGGTCCAAATAGCCAGGCAGCGCAATCCGCTGGACAGCAAGACTACAAAGCTCAGCCAGGAAACCGACCCCCACGCCAGACATATGAGGCTCACAAGTACCAGACCCCGACAGCTGCTGCTGGATCCCAACAGCAAGGTGCGGGCACCGGAGCAACTGGAACTGGTACCCCAAGCGGGCCAGGCTCGTACTATAATCAACAACATCTTGCTGGCCTACATTCTCAGCAACCAGCGCAAGTTGGCAACCCGTACCTCCAAATGCACCACCAGTATCAAGGGGCAAATATCTACGGGCAAGGCAGGCAACAAGGCCAATACTGGAGTGGGCAAAGTTGAAGGTCCTTGCATTCCAAAGGACACGAGACGCCTGCTGCGGGATTTATGATGTGATCGATGTGTTTTGTTTATAATTGATTCTTTGGAATTTCAAACGTTTTGTGTTGCTGCAAGCTGTTAGAACACGTCATCTTCCGTCGCGTTGGCGAGATTGACCATCTGCATTTTTTTTCCATCCACATCTTTCACACAATGCTTTTCCGGGCGTGCACACGAGCTTTTACCTTTCGCAATGTTCACTTGGCACGGGGAATGACAACTGATGCTAGTGCGAAACCTCCAAGCAGTGGGAATGGCTTCAACAATTTCTTGAAATTTGTTGCATTGCCTGGGGTGGTTGCTGGTGGTGGTAAGTGAGAGGCTTTCCATTGAGAGGTTTCCTCCTGAGAGGTCTCCCTGGGGTCCTTACGCTTTAGCAAAGGGGGCCAAACTTGTGTATTGAAGCATGCTCCTTCTTTCAAGCCTACTACTTTTACAACCAGAACCAGTTGGAAACACAAGCAAGAATCAAAGCAAGATTGGACAAGAAGGCAGCGGAGAATCCTGTGGCTGCTCTGGACGGGAAAACATTCCTACCCGTTGTTCTGAAAGAGGTAATCACGAGGCGGTCCATGAATGCATCCAGTATGAACTCATGTCAACATATTCCACAGGTTGTTGACGTTAACCATAACACGAAACGCTTCCGGTAAGATGAAGTCCATATTAGTCAAGAATATCGCTGGTTTTCAAAGCAGGACAGCTTAACTTTACGCAAAAATCAGGTTTGCCCTTCCTGAGGGAACTACAGAGCTTGGTCTTCCAACCGCTTCTTGCGTTGTGACAAAGATCGTCAACGGTGTCAAAGAAAATGGCAAGCCGAACGTTGTCATTCGCCCTTATACTCCGGTCGAAGACCCTGCTGATGGGTACACTGGCTATTTTGATCTCATTATCAAAAAATATCCCAGTGCGTAGTGATGTGTCGCAACTCAGAATGTTGAATATGGTGCTAACGCCATTTGATTTTGTCGCAGATGGCCCCATGTCGACCCATATCCACTCTCTCAATCCCGGAGATACACTGGATGTGAAAGGCCCAATCAAGAAATATGAATATAAAGCCAACGAGTTCAATCACATTGCATTGCTAGCCGGTGGAACAGGTAAACCGAGTATTCTTGCAACGCGGGCACCTGTGTTGAGCCATGCTTAATATACTATTGGTGCTCTACAGGCATTACACCCATGATGCAACTCATTCAACGAATCCTCTCGAACCCTGCTGACAAGACCAAAATGTCTTTGGTGTTTGCTAATATTGCCGAGGAAGATATCCTTCTAAAGGACTATTTTGACGCCCTCGCCAAGAAGCACCCCGAGCAATTTGAAGTGCGCTATTTCGTTGAGAAGTCTCCAATCGGTTGGCGTGGGGGCGTGGGCTACATTGGAGAGGGAGTGATTAAAGAAGCTTGTCCTCCACCGGGTAAAGGCAAAGTCTTCATTTGCGGTCCTAACCAAATGTTGGCATCCATATCCGGAACCAAGGCGCCGGACTACAGTCAAGGAGAGATTGGCGGTATTTTGAAAAAGCTCGGGTAAGTCTCTGAATTATGCTGATGGAAAATTGGGCAATGATTCGCCGTCGCATGACGCTAACGGCTGTGCACTATCCATTACATAGATACAAGGAAAGCGATATCTATAAATTTTAATAGGATTGCATCGGACGGCCCATGGGATGCTGAAAGAGAGGTGCATCTAGAGGGTTCCGTGCATGCCAGACAAAATGACGTGATTACAGTATTGTTGATAATAAATACAAAATGCATAACCTATGCTAACAAGCACCAACCAAAAACCTATTGCATCCCGAACTTTAATTAATTTGTAACTACCTAGTTTCTCGAACATGCAACACTATTAACATGGCAATCAATGCCAAGAACCCTGCGAACCACGCAACTTCAATCATGGCGTCTCGTACGAATGCTCCCCTGTCAAATCCAAATTTGTCCAAAATTATTGATGCAGGGACGTTCACTCCCAGGCCAGAGACGTTATCTACGATCGTTAATCCGGATATGTCATTAACCACGAGGGCCTCATAAGCGTATCGAAAAAGAGAGAGATACTGTATCCATCGAAGAGGAGTAGGAATTTGATCTGATGAGTGGAAAAGAATATAAGTAGTGAGTCCCGAATGAATATCGCTTGCCACCGCTCTTCTTACTTTGGTTTAAAAGAAATCCAGCAAAAAGCATTTGGAATAATAAAGCAATACTTCCAACCAAGCTGGCCGTTCCGATATCCTTCACAGCACAAGCGACAGCCATACAAAATAATCCACAATTTGCGGCAAATAAAGATAGAATCCCAACAAAGCGTATAAAATGGTTGGCATCGGATGTGTACCCGACCATAAAGAATGCAATGGATCCCATTATCAGTGCGGGGATGATGCGTAGCGGAATCAAGTCAAAAATGATTCTCGATAAAAAGAAGGGTAGAGGACCATAGAATCCGTTGGCACGCTCTCGAACAAACAGCTGGCGCTCTTGATTCAGAGTCTAGGCAAACGATCAAACCTCGGTTAGCTGGTGGAACGACATGTCACAAATTAGTATAGAATACGTACACCAATGGCGCTTAAACCAGAGAAACCAAGTAAACTCATCAGGAAGAAGATGGAGCCCAATCGATTCTGGATGCCGCCCAGCGATGTGTCCGACCGCCAATATAGCCCACCCACAAATGTTCCAAGCACAATAGCAATTCCCATGTGCGTCGCCCAAAGCGTGGGCCTTCTCCACAAGTTCTTCCAGTTCCGCGCCATCAATGCGCCTGACTGAGTTAAAAAGCTTACTGTATAGGCGCCCTCATTGGACCCAACTCTAGCATCCGCGTCTCTGCTGCCGATACTAGACAGCGAGTTTCGATCGCCAAGCACATCAAGAGAATCCATATTTTCATAGGCAACCTCTTCATAGTCGCGGTTATGTGGGCGACTCAAATCTTGGAGTAATATCGCAGAAGAGCTTGCCCTTTTAAGGTGCGCATTCGGCACTTCCACTGTAGCATTACCGATTGACTGCTTTGATATGCGCGAGCCTCTTCGAATTCTCATTTCCCAGTCATCACTCCCATATGCCTCGGGCACATTCACCTCCTTCATTTCCGCGCCGGTTTCGCCAGATCCACTCGCCAAATCAAGAACCCAGTCCGCAATGTTATACCCCGGGGGGCAGGGATGACCGAGCGAGGCAAAATACTTTTCCATGTCTTCTGACGCTCCAGAGTACATCATCTCACCGTTTCGTAGTAGGAGGATGTCGTCAAACATGGCGTAAACATCAGATCGCGGTTGGTGAATAGTAAATATAATTGTTTTCTTTGATTTGTGAGCGAGGTCGCATATGGTTCTCATCACGGCGTGGGCATTGTAGCTATCCAGACCGCTACAAAGACGGTTAGCTCCAAACGATCAAAGACGCTATGAGTCACATTATCCCACCTGGTAGGCTCATCAAGGAATAGTACTGCTGGACTAGTGACAAGTTCGACACCAATACTCACTCTCCTTCTTTCACCGCCACTTATACCGCGTCGCGTCTGGCCCCCAACCTTTGAATCTGCCACGTGGCTCAGACCCAGTAGAGAAATCACTTCCTCAACTCTATCGCGCTTCGCTTGGCGTGTCATTGACTCGGGTAATCGAAGACTTGCTGAGAACATTAATGTCTCGCGAACAGTCAAGGTCTCCATTAAGCAGTCGTCCTGGTCAACATAGCCAATCAAACGACGATACTGCATTCGGCTGATACGCCTGCCGTCAACCAGGAGCGATCCATCTAATTCTCCTCGTTTGGACTTGGCAGCCAAAATGTCCAAAAAGCTGAAGTACAGCGCGAGGAAAGGCTCAGCCGCGGGCCCTAACGGAATCCACGCACCATATTGATGCTTACCTTGATTTACCGGCACCACTGGGTCCCATTACCGCTAATGCACGACCAGCATGCACTTCGCCTCCAATATCGCTTAATATCCTCTTCTTGCCTAGATAGTCACATGCATCAGACAGATCACGCGAGCCAGATGCCGTACCGATTGTGGCCTCGAGCTTACCAACGCTATAGCTCAGGTTGCGGTACGTTATAGTAACTCCTTTTCGGGTAGGCGGCACGGGTAAAGTTTTCGCTTTTGCCCGCTTGATACAGGCGAAGGCCAACGCTAACCGTATCACAAGCGGTCAAAATCCGGGTGATGTATATGCGGATGACAAACGTACAAAGCATAAACTTACCACATGTAAAAACTGCCAATATGCCCCCAAACGTGGAAACCGCAGCAATTGCTCCAGTCGTGAGTCTTCCGGCACTCTGTAGCAAGATTGTGGCAACATACTATGAGCATCCACCTCAAATATATTCATGCAGAAAGATAGATGCGAGTAACGGTGAACCTACTTCAGAAGAAGGTTCACCCGGGTCGTCAGAGGGTATGGCGCACTCCCCGTGCATGCAATTGCTTAGACGAATTCCCGATGGGAAGATTCCTGCCAAAAAATCAACTACGGTCCGTATGAGATCATGATACTCTCACTAGTAGTAAGACGCAAAACCTACATTTCAGATGACAATCTACGGTTTCGTTACTCGGCCGAGGGCAAGTATACTCTAGTCCGCCAGAAGCACCGTTGACGGGTCCACTCAAATCGATCGATTTACCGGGGCCACCGCAAAAAGCTGCCTTTGGATCGCAATTACATTTCAGCGCAGAGCATTTGAACTTCATTGCATCGACTTGTTCAATTTTCCGTGAGTCACAGGCCTTTACTATAACCTTCAAAAAATGTCCTTCCTACCTGAGCGATCCTGAGAACAGCCAGTTGCTTTACATGCAAACTGTTCAATGCCGGTGTACCACACTTTTGGGCCATCAGTACACAGACGAAGAATAGCATCACCAAGAGATGGACTCACAGATGCCATAAGCCTCGCCAGTCCCGAGATTACGATCAAAAGTCACATAACTGTCCAATGGGTAAACAGTTTTCAATAATGGTTCTGCAAGTTTTGCGAATGAGAATCAGAATTCGACAAACAATCACATTGCGAGGAAGACATTTATTTTCACCTGTCACTTCACAATAGGAGTGAGACTCCTTCCAAGTTACAGAGTCCTGATTGCACACTAATGTCTGGCCAGCGGGACTGCCTGGTTTTCCTTTGCAAACATTATTTCGCGTGCACACTACATACAGTGTCGTCGTGAGCGACCGGAGTTTGGGTACAGTGCATGCATGCGTGATTTTGTCTTACCATTGCAATTGACACCGGTAAAACCATCATCGCACTGGCAAGTGGAATTTGCCGCACGAATTGCACGATTTTCAGGGAGCTGGTTCGGTGACCCGCAAGCTACATTTGCATTTCAGGAGATATAGCACCGCTATCTGAGATGTGACGCAACAAGCACTCACTTGCTTCCGAACAGTCCTGTCCCCCAAAACCATCGATGCAGCTGCAGACCGCTCCCTTACACGTTCCAAAATTCTTGCATCCCTGTGCAAAAGAATATTAATATAAAATCGCCAGATCGGCATGCCAAGGACCAACCTGGGTGTTGCAGTTAAAGCACACTGGACAGGTTGATGGTTGCGCTGTTGGGGTTGCAGTCACCGTCACAGTTACGACTTGAGAAACCGTTGCATTGGGTGTCGCCGAGGGTTGTGCTGACATTCCAGTTGCCAAAAATGCAATACAAAATATACAAAGGATGAAGAGAGTGGGCATCCTTATACGAACGAGAGCAAGACTCTGGGATGAGGCCTTTATGTGACCAATATCGATACAATGTACATAATGGCTGGTGGTCATGGGATGCCCTTTTGCTGACGTTGGTCGCCCAAAGGGAAATGGTGGAAAGCCCAGCCCGGATATCGTCATCACAGCCCAAACGGCAATTTAAGGGTGGAGCCACGGGATTGTGGCGCTTTACCGCTGGGTTTCTTTTTTTAGGATTTTCGGGGGCATTTCCGAGTACCTCCCAAGTTACGGTTGGCAAAAAGGTAAACATAACAGATTTCTACCAGAGCAAAAGCATTCTACAATATTACAACAATCGTTTAGTCTATCTAATGCACAGACTACATCTCTACGAGACAAGGAGGGAGGGAACAGAACAAATGGAACTAGTGCTTCACTCCTACAAAATAGGCACATTCGTAGACGTATTTCAACATTCCTCGGGTATTGCTGGCATAGGTTGTCTCGATGGTTCGTTCATTCTAGCCGATGCAGAGTATTTTTCAGCATGAATACAAATTCAAATCGATGATGGGCACTGACCTCGATCTTGAAACCTTTTGCGCGAATTACTTGTTTGAATTCGTCAAGGCTAAGCTCAATAGATAATTCGTTTTGCATTCCTTCCCAATGATACAGCAGTGGTCCTTGAAAACAAGAGAATACCATCCGCAAACCAGCTTTAGCACATTTTCTTCGACGCAATTCTAGATCTTTTTCGTGCTTACCCAAATTGATCCAAAGACCCTTCGGCTTCAAAATTCTCTTTATGATGTCGACGTATTCAACAATGTTTTTTGCAGTGTCCATAAAGAAGCACGTTACGACCACATCCCAAGATTCTGTACGTTCAAGAGGAGGTTTAAGAGTACTCAAATATAGCCCATGCCAGCAAATCGATTTACCTATATGCTCCTCTTCTCCGTAAACTTCACAGAAATCACCCGCAACCATCGAAAAATCTGCTGTGCGGGGTATATCCCCTGGTAAAACATCAGGGATGCGAACTGAACTCAAAAGCACATCCGTTGACGTGGAGTTTGAAAAACTGTGGATCCATGGGAATATCTCATATTGATGAAGCTGTTGCGTTCTGTACACAGAAATACATAAGTAAATTTGGCAGAATGCCGTACATGATGCATTTGATTGCTTACTGGTTGAGGACAAAGTGTGACGCCAGCAGCTGAGGAAACCATCCGTCAGACGAAATGGCTTTTCCACTCCTCGAGCAATTCCAAGGGCAAATGGCTTACCATATAAAAGCTAAATTCGTTACCTTGAACATTGTAATTACTATGTAAGCACAAAGACGAAGCAATACACAAAGCAATACTCAAGATTCAAACACCTTGGCACGAGTATCCTTGCTTCACAATGTCGTAAGCCAAGCGCCCTAATCCAGCCCCGGGCACTAGTACTTTTATTTTTCCTTTGTCCTCCATGGAAACTCCTTTGAATCTCGTTTGAAGCTCATCAAGTATTGGGTCGTATGTTCGGGCCCGTTCCTCCCGTCCCTATGGTTTCGCATTCCCAAACCATCAGTTGCACTGCATCTACTAACGGCCCTCTTTGAACAGAAGAAAACGTAAGCATATCATACCTCTTCAGACCAATCTCTTACAAACTGTCGTAATGTACTTCTAACTTTATCTATGTCACCTTCGGTAACTTGGCTCTTGGTCCCGCCATTTGTCTCCTCGTTCTGATGGCCTGCCACTATAGAAGCAATGAACTCTGCATTCTTCAATATCCTCTCCTCCACAGAATTGATCTTTTTCTCCATAAACGATCCCAATAGCTGCTGATGGGCCTTTGGTATGCTGGCCAAGTCTCGCCGACGCTTTGCATTTCGGGAGAGCGAATGGAGCCGATAATAGTTGAATGCCTCGATTACTTTTGCAAAATGCTGAGCTTCCAAATGACGATCTGCCTCAGGCACCGTATCCGGGTCGTTTAGGAACATATTTGTCTTTTAAAGATCATGCAATGAACTTTCAGGACGTAGATCACCCCCCATGTAAAAGGATAGTGGAATGAGTCATGCTGCCCTGCTTACGTCCGCGTCACCCAAGAAATCTCCGCAATCGAAACCCTAGTGAATATCTCGGCATCGCTATTGATTCCGTGGACGGCGGGTGCCTGGCAATTATCGGAGCAACTAAGACGGGTTCGCTGCCAAAAACTCTGTCTCGGTCTCTTCATCCATACACACGCCAGTATGCTACTTGGGGCATCTGAAGACGACGCTGTTTCGGATCGTCACATTTATCTGAATGACACTTTGAAAAATGCCGCTCAAAAGTTTCTACACAACTCTATAACTACCGGAAAATATAACTTTGCGACCTTTTTGCCAAAGTTCTTTTATGAGCAATTCAGCAAATATGCAAACTTGTTTTTCCTCTTTACGGCTATTATTCAGGTGGGTGATGGCGCTCGAAAACCAGGTAGTACTCAGCCTCATCGGTCTACTGTTTTTCAGCAAATCGGAGACCTGTCACCAACGAATAAGTTTGGCACGGTTATACCACTGTCAATCGTTCTGGTGGCATCGGCAGTCAAGGAAATCATGGAAGACATGAAGCGGCATTCGCAAGATGCCGAGACCAACGCTCGATTTGTCAAGGTTCTCTCTGGATCTCAATTTGTTCCAAAGCAATGGCGCCACGTAGTTGCAGGTGATATTGTCAGAGTTGAGAACGGGCAGTTCTTTCCGGCCGACCTCATCCTCCTGAGCTCAAGCGAGCCAGATGCGCTATGCTACATTGAAACAAGTAACTTGGATGGTGAGACAAATCTCAAGATTCGACAGGGACTACCGGAAACGGCAAACTATCTTACGCCGGAGGATGTGGCCAAGCTTGAAGGTGTAATCAAATCAGAGCAGCCAAACAATTCGCTCTACACATATGAAGGCACACTCCGTTTGGGCAGCAAGGAAATACCATTGGACCCGGCGCAGTTGTTGCTTCGAGGAGCTATGCTTCGAAATACACGTTGGATCTACGGCGTTGTGGTATTTACAGGACACGAAACAAAGCTTATGAAAAACGCCACAGCGACGCCGATCAAAAGAACAAAAGTAGAACGACTTGTAAACACTGAAATTACCTTTTTATTTGTTCTTTTGGTTGCATTGGCGGTAACATGTGCCCTGGGTGCTCTCGGTCGGCAAGTAAGTCACTTTGCAATTTGACTCACCAGGGAGACCCAATATCGTTAACTGAGAGATCGTAATTGATACTGATGCTCACAGCTGGGAAACCCTTTCGAAGAAGAGGTTCTGCTTCTCGATCCGGGTACCGCATGGGCCAGATTTCCCGGAAATATCCTCACATATATCATTCTCTTTAACAACTTAATTCCTCTCAGGTAGGTGCTGGTCGATCTCCGTGTACAGGTACAGGGCATTCACCTCTGATGACCTACTTTCCATGTGCAATGACAGTCTCATAGTGACCATGGAGTTGGTCAAATACATTCTCGGGGCGCTCATCAATCAGGACGCCGACATGTATCACGAGGAAAGCGATTCACCGGCCATGGCGAGGACGTCGTCCCTAATTGAGGAACTGGGACAAATTGACTATATTTTCTCAGATAAGACGGGCACTCTCACATGCAACGTCATGCAGTATCGGATGTGCACCATTGCAGGCATTGCATATGCGGAGGTGGTTCCCGAGGACAAGAAAGTTCGCGTGGACGAGAATGGAAAGGAGAACGGGTATTGGGACTTTCAAAAGCTGAAGCATAATGAAGACAACCACGCAACGGCGCCCGTGATCCACGAGTTTATGAGGCTTTTAGCTGTCTGCCATACTGTTATTCCAGAAACAAATGAAGAAACCGGCGAGATAACTTTCCAGGCATCATCCCCAGATGAAGGCGCATTGGTTAAAGGAGCTCAAATGCTGGGTTGGGCTTTTACAACTCGTCGTCCCCGTTCGGTCATATATTCCCACAATGGCCAATCTTACGAGTACGAAGTTCTAAATATTTGCGAATTCAACTCAACTCGTAAGCGCATGAGCGCAGTCGTCCGTGGTTCCGACGGCAAGATCAAATTGTATGTCAAAGGAGCTGACACGGTCATTTTGGAACGTCTCGCACAGCATAATCCTTACGTTGAAGCGACTTGCGCGAACTTGGAAGATTACGCAAATGAAGGGCTGCGGACTCTTTGTATTGCATATCGCGATGTTTCAAATGAAGAGTATGCTGAGTGGTCGAAGATCTACGAAAAAGCTGCCACAACCATCAATAATAGGGGCGCTGAATTGGACAAGGCCGCTGAACTGATAGAAAAAGAACTATTTTTGCTTGGAGCGACGGCGATTGAGGACAGATTGCAAGATGAAGTACCCGATACCATTCACACCCTTGCTCAAGCAGGAATCAAGCTCTGGGTGTTGACAGGTGATCGGCAGGAAACAGCCATCAATATTGGTTATTCTTGCAAGCTGATTACCGAGGAAATGAGCTTGATTGTCTGTAATCAATCCACGCATTTTGAGACGAAAGAGTTCTTGTTACAAAAGCTTAACGCCGTAAGGGCGTCGGTGTCCGCGGCACCCATTGCGCCCGTGAACGATGAGTATGGATTCGGGGCATATGTCAAGAAGGGCTATGCTATGTTTGGCTTTGAAAAGAAAGCACCCAAGATCAACAAAGATTCAATTCCGGAAGCAGAGGTGGGTTTTTGCGCTATAGCGAGCGATCTGACAAATGCTCTATTATTCTGACATTTCCCTGTTCAGCCGCTGGCTCTTGTTATCGATGGACGCACCCTCGAGTATGCTCTTGAAGACGACATCAAGTTTACCTTCCTTGCACTGGCTACGATGTGCAAGGCTGTCATCTGCTGTCGGGTTTCTCCGCTGCAGAAAGCTCTCGTTGTCAAGCTTGTCAAAAAGAACGTTGCAGATTGCGTCACGCTGGCAATTGGTGACGGCGCCAATGATGTTTCGATGATTCAAGCTGCGCATGTAGGTATCGGCATTTCTGGAATGGAAGGTCTTCAAGCTGCTCGAGCTGCCGATTTCGCCATCGCCCAGTTCAGATTCCTGAAGAAATTGCTCCTTGTACATGGGGGATGGGCCTACTCAAGAATGAGTAAACTGGTCTTATACAGTTTCTATAAGAACATTACTCTATACTTGATTCAGTTGTGGTTTACGAGAGACAATGGGTTTTCCGGACAGGTACGTTTCTTTATGTGATTGTTGCCATTGTAATCGAGAAATCTTCCTCATCCTTTTTCAAAGACGCTTTTTGAAACTTGGACGCAAGCGGCCTATAATATCATCTTTGCTGTTTTCCAACCTATCGCCATTGGTATCTTTGATCAATACGTATACAGTCGCACACTTGAACGCTACCCACAGCTTTACCGACTTGGACAAACAGGAGAATTCTACAATCACAACACGTTCTGGGCGTGGATCATCAACTCTTTCTTCCATTCTCTTCTCATGTACTATATTATGCATGCAATTTACGGGGAAGGTATTATGCTAGGCCTCGGAGGCTATGCAGCCAACATATGGATTTTCGGCGAAATGATATATACGACAGACTTGATCACCATTACCCTTAAAGCCGCCATAACGTGCTCCACCTGGGTCAAGTTTACGCACATTGCTGTGTGGGGGAGTATCGGAGTGTGGTTCTTCTTGTTCCCCATTTATGCCACTGTTGCGCCCTTGATTGGGGTGGCCAGGATGGAACTGCAAGGAATGATGCCTTTCATGTTTGGCGCGGCAACCTTCTGGTGGGCCATCATTCTGGTGCCTCTCGTGGCAAACTTGCGAGATTTTACCTGGAAATTGTAAGTTGGAATATGTCGCCCTATTCTTTGTTTACATTGTGTTGATCGCTGGCGAATCAGTTTCAAACGCCAGGCCTTCCCTCGCTCCTACCAAATTGTTCAAGAGATTCAGAAATATAACATCCAAGACCACCGACCAAGGGCAGAAGTCTTCCGGAAAGCAGTTACAAAAGTGCGCCAGTTCCAGCGTGTTAAGCGCAACCGCGGATTTGCGTTCTCCCAAAACGAGAGTGGGCAGGCGGCATTGATTAGGTTGTATGACACAACACGAAGGAAGCCGCGGGGATAGAAGAATCGAGCTACTGCTCAAGAACTAATTGCGGGTTGTTAGAACTCATAGTCACTAGTTGTTATATACTCAAACATGAAATCAAGGGTCTGCCATTCTCAGTTGATATGTGAGCTATGTGATATTCCACAGCCCACAGCCTCATAGCAAGCATAGATAGACAAACCCCAGCTGGGTTTTATTTATTTTGGGCCATGGCAGATATCTACAATCATACATACAAAATTACAGTCGGGATTACCTCAAGAGGTCCCAAACCCGCCATTCTCCAGCACGCAGCGACATCCGCAACCTGCAGGACACTCTGAGCTTTCATCAAACCACTCCTGCATGTGTGTCGCATGTCCGCCGTGTCGGCATACCAGACAAAAGTTTGCCAAGCCTTTGCAAGGTAAGCGACAGATCGCGCACCTGATTCCGTATCGCTTGCGATCGCATCGCCAGCAATAGGAGTAGGCATGTTGAAGGCGCGGTTGTCGAGATGATGGGATTAAGCTGCTAGAGCATGTCGGACAAACTATGCCAAAGTCTGATGTAACGAGGTTGATATCAGTTACATCCAAGCTGTGGCTCAGACCCGAGCCAGAAGCGGTAGACTTACCGATCCCGCTGTGCTGCTGCAGCGCCCCACCAGCAGCGCCAGCATTCGCAACAAACTTTAGAACCTCGGCTCTTTGTTCCAAAAGCCCCCATTGATACAGCATTTCCGCATAACACAATCTGTAACGATCATATATTGCTCGTTGTTTTGAGTCCAGCAAACCCAATCTTTGGGGTGCGGGCAATAGAGCAGGATTCTTTGCGAAAAACCGTGGCTGATCTATATCCTCGTTCTCAGTAAGTTTGAGCATCAAGATAGGCGAGGTTTGATGATAACCATTCGCACTAGCCAACTGTACGTTTGAACTAAAATGAGATCCAGGAGCTATTGAGTCTCCGGTCGGAGCGACGCCAAACTGTCCACTGGCTCCAGATGCTGCCACGCTCGCCAAGGGTGCAGTCAACGTCCAGCCGACACCTCCAGATGGCATTGGTGATCCAGGCTTGCTCTCACGCGACGGCCACGGGGCACCCCACGCCTCAGTCGTTCTGTGGCGGGCCATGCTGGGTGGCGTCACCGACGAAGCGAACAGGTGAGATGCAATACTACCCGAGACGTGGCCACTGCCTGAGAACGTTCCCCCCCGTGAGGGAATGCGCGGGGGAGGACTTGTCGTTCCGCTTCTGAGAGCTTGCGCGTAGGTTGCATTTCGCGCGTTTGTTTCTCTGCTTCCCGGGACTGGGGAAGCTGACGACAGTGGAGCTTCAAACCGAGCACTATCCATGTAAGTGCCCAATACGCTATCACTCGCATACGAAGATCCCGCCTGGGCAAGTGGGCCGGAAGTTGCCGTTGATCCAGAACAAGGAGTCGGGGCTGAGGGAGCGGTGACCTGCTGGGCCAGTGAGTGTACGTGGCTGTGGTGATAATAAGGATGCTCATGGGATCGGCTAACTGTAGGGCCGGTTGTTGTGTCGACGCTGGGGTTAATTCGCGATGTGCCTGAATGGGTATCACCAGCATAGCTTGTTAATTGCATTGCAATTGTGCCCGTCTGTGGGTCAGCTGCCAGGTTGCTGACTGCTATGCCTACTCTTGAAAACGCAGACGCAACAGTTGGTGTTACCATTCCTGCAAGGAGAGATGTAATAGGAGGCCCACTGGAAGGCTGTGGCGTAAAGTAGGAGTTGGTTCCCGGGCGGTAATGAAAGTAAGAAACGTCTGATCCAACGGGACTAGGATGCAGCATTTGGTTAATCCGATCGGCGCTTGCACCCACTGATGTAACCTGTTGATAAGTTCTAATTGTCAGAGTCCAGTTCAAGAAATGCCGAATTATGCAAACTGAGGTCTCTAACCCCTGTTGTCCGTGATGCTTCCGCCTTTTCTCGCGAGAATGGATCGGCAAAGACACATGTCAACAATGCCAGAGTCTGGATATCGCCAATTTTTTCCAGATATTTGAACCTGCGTGCAACCATTTTAGTACCATAAACATCATATGCACGTTGACAACAGCGAACGGATCTCACAAATCATGCACCATTCTTCTTCCAAAAGGATGCCATTGCCATTCCACCTGAGCCCACTGCTCTCCGTCATCCCATTGCTCCTGTCCTGCCCCAGCTCGTCTTCTCTTATCGCCAGGGCTGCACATCGAACTACGCACGACGATATGCCCGTCCCGAGCAATGTGGGTTTGATCTTTCCGCTTTCCAAGGTCACGCAACCTCCGCCTGCGGCTTCTGCGAGGGTGCTCCTCGGGCATCTGGGCACCGGATTTGACAGATGCACATTCAGCAAGTAACAACCCTGCTAAGCTCCAGATACGCATGAGATCAGGTCGATTAGCATGTTGGGCTGCTGAACAGTTTGCGGCGCAAATGGCCACTGGGTCATCGCCATGGAGACTATATACCATAATAGCACATCAGCAATAGAAGCGGGTTTCAGTGATGTTCTGCGGCACTTACGTATAAGCTTTGGCCAGCGTTTCGCTGGTAGGTAACAAATCGCTCACATCCTTAATATGGACAATTGTTCCATAGCTCAAGGGCTCGGGATTCTGTTGTGGTAAAGGTTCTTGCAACAGCAGCGGAGAGCTTGCGGGTACCGGAGTCGGACTGCCATTTGTCCGATCAACCAAGTCCGGCCGCCGAAAAATGCTGGCGTCAATGGTTGATCCTGTCGCAGATGAGTCGCCTATCGTCTGTCCGCTAAATAGTTGAGCGCCACGCTCATCTAGACTAGAAGCCACGCTTCCATATTCGCTCCCGCTTCCGCTCACTTCAGCCGAATTTGCTCTGCGATGCTTTATGGCACGAAGGGGCGACGGTGAGGGTCGCAAACTGCCTGAAAATGAATGCCGAGGACTATGAGGCGGTGACCCTGGCGGGGATTCAAACAACAAGCTCGGTGGACGCGACCCGGCGGAGGCAGTCATGGGCTGGCTTGCAATTGTGTGTTTGAGCACGTCATTAGGGACAGGTGCGGATACCATGCCATTCTCGCCGACTGTTGGAACAATAGATATCGCTGCCGGCCGACCTTGTTGTACTTCATTCCCATTTTTATTGGACGGAAGGCTAAATGACCCAGTGGAGTGTGAGACTGTTGGTAGACGGCGATGTCCCTTTGGGGAATTGATGGGTGTAGTTCTCCCTGCATATGTGGCAGACAAGACTGGTTGCTCTTTTGCCACTACGTCAGCCCGCTGCGGGTCAAATGGGGTTTGAGACAGGCGAGTAAGTGCAGCTGCAGGAGAATTGGGTGTGACGGACGCGGGAAGCAGTGGAGAGGCAGTGTTGGAGGATATGGAAGACGATGGATGCTGATGGAGCTTTGCTAGGAAGTCTGCGGAAGAAAACAGTGCGGGTTGCAGGGAAGCTCCAGGCTAATGATAAAAGGTGTGTTAGCGCATGTCAGCATTAGAGAAAGCCCGCGAAAAGTACATTCATCACCTTTGGCCTCCAAAACAAACTTGGCGCCGGCGACTCTTCCCCACTTTCATCAGAATCCAACCAGTAGTTCAGCTTTCCAGGGCTTGCTCCCTTTCCGCTTGTGCCCATCTTTGCTGTTTCTAGCCCATCGAGTGCACCTGGTTCGTAGATGTTCCCGCCAGCGATAAACATCTTTGGAAACCTTGCCAGGACAAACGCGCGATAATTCTCGTACAGAGGGTATGTCTTTGGTTGAGTTGTAAAGTGCTGGGACTGAAGTACAGGCTGTTGATTTCGCGTAACGAGCGTATAAGCAGTGAATTTTGTCGCAGATGGATGTGGAAGAGGAGAGAAAAAGTAGACGAGCTTGCCTGATGGAAGGCAAAGGTTAAAGGACAACCAGCCAATCTGATCTCCGCATCATTACGTACCGTTTGGCGAGAACGACGCCCCGCAGAGCCGAGGAAAGGGTACATTGTTATTGTCCTTTCCCACAATGACTTCCTTTAGCAAGCGTTTCTCTCTCATCTTGTTCTTCAGTCGCCCCGGCACTACCGAGACTCCCCCGGCGTCACTTGAGCTGGTGGTGTCCGAATCGATGTCATCATTATCATGGAGGAGCCCGGTCGAAGCGACCGTTTCGCCCAGTAAACCTATATCCTTCTCATCGCCAAGCGCCGACGTGGTAAGCAATTCACTTGAAGCTCTGCTTAGGTTAACTCCTTTTCCGTCCTCTGAGTTAGGAAGGGAAGGAGGCATAGGTGCTGTGTCACCCGCGGTCCCTAATAGCAGATACCGTACGCATGGCTCTAGACACGGAGTCGAGTTTTGAACATAGGCATTGGCAATCTGTGCCAATTTCTTGGCTAGATAAGTTCGGTTTGCCATGCTGACCATGCCAGTTTTTTGAATATCCATGATAGGTGCGACGTGATTTGGATATTGGGGTGGGAAACTCATATCAATGCGGAGGAATGCGGACGGGATGGCGGCAAGGGGAGGTTGATATGAAGCGAAATTATCATTGGCACGTTGAAGGGTAATTGTGCAAGTTCGATTTGAGAGGTTGACCTATTGATAAAGCGTCATCTTGAATATTCCCATCAAAATCACCCATCAATGCAATGAGTAATACCTTTTCAAAGTGCACCATGGAATATTTTTTAGTAACAAAACTGATTTCTTCTTCCAAGGTTCTGGGAACAGCCTCCGCTTCTTCCAATGGCGACACGTTATGGTCAAATCCTCGAGACTCAAGCCAATCTTCAGTTGGATCCACAGATGGATCTGCACTGGCTGAACTTCGGATCGTCAAACTTCGACTTTGCCGTCGATGACTATGTGCCCCTGTCAAGTTCTGTGTATGACCTTCCGATAGAACATCAGTCTCAGCTTCAGAAAATTTCCTTCGTAGTGGGGCATATCGAGCGGAGGGCAAATCCAATGCTGACAAGCTGCGAGGTAGTGGGGCCGTTTCAATGGCTGAATCCGTTGAATCTTCCCGTTCCATGTTAGGTGACAACAGGGGACCTGGATCGTGACCAACAGCCTATAGAAAGATGAGGATATGCTTGCGTTTCACTCTGGCAGGGGAGAGCGTCTGGAAAGATACCTTGGTAAGCTCCGCGTCTATTGGCCAAAGTCGCAAGTGTTGATCTTTTGACCAAGTGACAAGCTGAAATGCTCTGTCATCTTCGTTTTGTTTGTTAGGCTCAAGATCCTCCTAGCTACCGAGGGCTGCTCAAACTTACCTATCCCAGAATTCTCACCCCCTCGTACACGCCAAACAAACTCGCGAGGAACGTCCGTATGTCCTTCAAATGAGTATACAGGCGCCACCAAATTATCGCAACTCCATAGAAGAAGGTTGGTATCCTTTCTTTGAGGCATTGTGACAATCCCATTTCCAAACGGCTAAACCAGGAGGGCCTGTTTGAGATCACAGGCGCATAGGGAAGTAAAACGCATCCAGCCTTACCGTGAACCGCGCACGCCATACAGGCGATCCAGTGACTATGGTCGCTTGGCAGGTTCTTGGTTGCGTAATGTCCCAAAACTACGTCGATCAAGTTAACACTGCGTGATCAATTTGCGGTAGCTGATAAACTAATGTTACCTTCACTAGCCTATCCTGACTGCAAGTAATGATTTCGTCCTCATTATTCCTACTCCAGTCGATACCGTAAATCTTTGTCATGTGCGCTGTAATGAGTGTCACTGGCGTCGACCCTTTCTATCAAGTACCAATAGATCAATCGACACAACACAGTGAGCCAAATGCAAAGGTGAATATACCCGAACATCCCAGATCTTCACGTCGGTATCATGAGATGAGGCAAGCAGCGAATCATTCAAACGATTGAACTTGACTTGCGTAGCACCCGCTGATACAAGGGTAACCACAAACCAGCCGTTTGTAAGCACTTTAGAAAAAGTTTATTACAACGAAGAGGAGTTCATACCGGTCCATGCACAGAACGAATTTGCGGGTTTATCCGGATTTTTGCGTAAATCCCATAGATGCACGTAGGTATCGTACGAACAAGTTGCCAGTAACTCTGGATGAAACGGACTCCAGTTCAAATCGGACACCGCTCGTTGATGTGTACCCAGAATATATTGAATATGCTTTGATGATGAATCCGATCCTGACGGGGTCAAGTTCCACACCAGTGCTTTCTGGTTTGACTAATGACATGGACAATGGACATTATTCTTCATTGCTTTACGATCGGCAGAAGGTACCAAAGACAAACCGTCGTTGCAATCCAATGCTCTCTAGACTTGTGTGGATTCCACTGTACATCGCTAACTTCCCAATTGGTCATGTGGTGAATAACACGAGGGGGATCATAGGGATTATCAAGATCTACGATATATAGACCTCGCTTGCTGTAAAGGGACAGGACAGGTCAGATATGCCGGACAAGGGTGAAAAGGGAGACATCTCTTGTAATATGATAGTTCCAATACCGTAACCTCGAGCGACAGAACGTAGTATAAACCAAGAACATGTCCCAACCAGTTATGGATCAGCGTACATTGGAACATGCCAATGAATAAGCGCCAAATATCTCTCCCATCTACTTATAGCCACATGTCCGACAACTTATATTTGGAAGACTCACGCTGCGAGCACTACATCTCTTCCATTAGGTGAAATGCTCAACGAGGTGACTGGTGGGGTGAGGTGGACCGCTAATGACTGGTAAAATGTGGTGGAAGACGGCGCTGATTGCGCCTGCTGCGACGCAGCTTCAGACGACGTGACCGAAGACGTACGGTTATGGCCAGCTGCTGAAGCTGGTCGAGGATCCATCTTGCCTGCACCATGCCCCTAACCCAGAACGACCGCAAAGCTCAATGAAAGCTCATCAGCCTTTTGAGTCATGGCTTGATTAGTAATCTGTGTAACATCAGACAGCGCGGCGACACATCTTGGCAGCCCTCCAGCGAGCTTGGCATCTTCTTGGTCATCCAAACAAGCAATCCTCCTCTCCCGGACGACGATCGCTTCCACAATACGTTGTTGAATTTTGCTACTCTAACATTCTCTGCTATCTTCGCGTTTCGTAACATTCGGGAGGCATAACGTTACGGCTCATTGCTAAATTCCAGTAACCCCGTTACATTTGACGATATGAGCTTCGGAGGTTTCAACGCCAACAGGGCAAAGGTAAAGCTGAGGATGAAGCCTTGAGGCAGCGCCCTTGAGTTCTTCACGGCTACAGGCATGGTTAAAGATTTCAGTGTTCTTTTGTACGCAGGTTCAACTGAAGCTTGCCATAAACCGCCTAAAGCTTCTCCAGCAAAAAAAGGCCCAACTGAATCAAGTTGCCAGGAAGGAGATAGCACAGTTGTTGGAGAAGGGAAAAGAAGATAGTGCTCGGGTCAGAGTGGAACACATCATTCGTGAAGATTTTAATATTGAAGCAATGGAGATACTGGAGCTCTACAGCGAACTCTTGCTAGCGCGGTTTGGATTGCTAGAGTCGATGAAGTAGGTTACCACTCTATGTCTCAATTTGAAGGTATATAGATTATTAACAATGATTTTATGATTTTCTACCAAAGGCATTGCGATCAGGCTATATCAGAAGCAGTCAACACAATCATTTATGCTGCACCTAGGATGGAAGTCAAAGAGCTCAATTTGGTGCGAGACCAGGTTATTATGAAGTTTGGCAAAGACTTTGCCATGGCGGCTATGGAGAACCAAAATGATATTGTCAACTCCCGGGTACGTATGAATCCGGGTACTTTGATCAACCTCATCGTCATCTCACCACGCTTCATTATTGGCCCAAATTAGATTGTCCACAAGCTCAAAGTGCAAACGCCGGATCCAGTTCTCGTCAACCAATACCTCAAGACCATAGCAAAGGCATACAATGTTCAATGGGACGGTGGTTCAGATGGAATCCTCGAGTATGTAGGCTCGGTCATGTTTGTGGTCCGTTTGCACAGTCATCTAAACTAACCACCTGACGACACAGGTCGGTGCCAGCTCCACAGCTCACAGACATTCCATACACCTACCCCCAACAGTACGCTCAAACAAGCGCACCCGAAGCCTATGCCCACCCACAATCGTATCCACAACAATACCCGCAGCAATATCCATCACAATATCCGCAGCAGCACCCTGATCAAGGATTTCCTGGTGGATTCAAGGATCCCTATGGGCGGCCTGCTCCTAGTGCCCCTGCGGAATCGTATAATGAGATTCCTGACTTTCCTGGCGTGCCATTGGGGCATGGTGCTACAGCACGTGCGTCGCCGGGTGCAACTGGATTTGCAGGGGGGCAGGGTCCTGATATGGGTGCAGGTGGGGATTCAGAGTCCTTGCCAAATTTTGACGAGTTGACCAAACGTGAGTTTCTTTTTTTTTTGTTGTTGTTTCAAGCGAATTGAGCAAGGAATTCACATGGTGTTTGTCTTCATGTAGGATTTCAAGCTCTGAAACGTCGCAAATGATCATAACTTTTACGCCCATCACATTATCCATATCTTATGGTGTAGCTCATTTCAAATTTGGGTGGATATGTTAGCATCTCGTCACTGGAGGCATACGAGGGCAAAACATTGCGTGCTATTTATCTATGCAAAGGCTCTCCTATCTTACATCTTAGCGTCTGCTACGTTATACCCCTTCCACCGTTGCGCCCACGCCTTTATCAACTGATGTGCAATGGCATAGGGCGGTGGTATTCGAAGCTGCATATTGTCCGTCTTGGGCCCATCCTTTGATGGAGACTCGTAGGCAGATATTGCGCCCAAAACTTGTTCACGGGTAAACCATTTTGCGTCTTCCAGCTCCTGATCACCCAGGTCAATTTCTTCTGTGGTGGCCTTTCCGATGCAACCCAACATGATCGAATTGGGGAATGGCCAGGGTTGGGAGGAATGGTAAAACACCGGCCCAACCTTCACGCCCGCTTCCTCCCATACTTCACGACGACAGGCTTCCTCCAATGTCTCACCTCCTTCCATGAAGCCTGCAATGCATGTATACCACCCTGGCGGGAAACGAGACTGGCGGCCAAGAAGAATCTAAGAGAGAGTGCAGCATTAGCCAGATGAACAAGAGTCTGAACTGGGACAAAGGGATACCTTGTTAGGATCTGTGGGGTGAACAATTGCAACAATGACCACCGGATCCGTTCGAGGGTATTGGAAATTATGAACGCCAGACAATGAAAGACAAGCAGGTTGTTGTTGCTCATCTAATGCTTGCGCCTCTCCCTTGGGTTTGGGATCCACCGACGCTGCAGTCGCTTTTTGTTGATCCTTACTGGCACGAGGGCAAATTCTCTTGTATCCCGCTTCCTCAGATACAGTCTTGCGTCCACATCCGGGACAATACTGGTTTCGAGTGTTCCAATCGCCAATGGCGCGGGCTTGGGCCAGAATGGCAGTGTCGCGAGACCATGGCAGTTCAGACAGTTTTTGGCGTAACGGCGAGTATTGAGCGCCATGGCTTTCTTCGAGTTCTAGTATTGTACACCTTTTGTCAATGGTGCACTGATTGGTTTCCCACAGCGTTGAGATGCGCTACCTTTATTTATCCGGTCAATGGCGCCATTATCTTGGCTTGTCGGTGTCATGTCCACAGCCCAATAGACTCTGCCTTTCATAACCATGCTTTCCCCGTCCGTCTTGTCGATTTGAAACTCTTCTACCTCCTCTTCTTCGTCGATGCCCAAAAGAGCTACAAAGGCGCCATTGTCAATTGCGCCTTGGACGTTTGCAGGTGCGAGCCATGCAATTTCCACGTGCTTGGGTGATTCTGAGGGCTTGAGAAGCGGATCAAGGGCCCGTAATGCAATGAAACGGGTATATGGCGAGGTTAGAGAGGCAGCCAAAAAGGTCTTGTTGGAGCGAAGAATGCTCAACCTAACATTTTGCCAACGGTCCGTCAACGGAAGGGATTATGCGAGCGTCCAAATGGGAAATAACGAGCACACACCTGTTAAGGTTATTCCCAGCGAAAAGGTTTGTGAATGGTTGTGTCATTTCATTGAGTGCTCACACAACACAGCAAGGATCTCGCTCTGGTTGTAAAACTCTCACCAAGCGATCTGTGAGTCACAAGAGTCATGATGCCATAAGCGGGTGCAGTACTCGTTAATCAGCAATCCGATAGCGTTAAACCTGTTAAACTTGTGCGCCTTTTTTAAGCAGCCCAAAGCCCGAGTTGCGCAGCTTTTGGCGACATTTGCAGAAACGATTGTAGGAACCATGCGACATTGCACCACTCCATATGTAGTCGCCATATGCATGCATACATCATCTTGTTTGATACATACACAATACGGCCGTCTGTTCGTTGGTCAAATGGATAGTAGTTGTGACAGCGTCAGTCACATATATTCCATTCCCAAGTATAATCAGCGGATTTGCAGCCCTGTCCTGCAAACGCTAACCATTGTAAACATGCTCTATTCTGATACTCGGGGGCGAAACCTCTGTGCAAGGCGACAAGGGAGGCTATCCAACAACTGATTTAGAAATCCGTCAATCCTTTGAAACCCGCAACGCAGAAATCGTTGGCTGACACGATCGTTCACTGCCCCGTCTCCGCCCTCGTTGAAGCCCGTCTCTCCGCTTCTCGCACGCAGCAAGTCTTTGGCAGATAAGATTTTATAATCAAAAAGTTGGTTCCACAACCACAGAGCTGGAACAGCTTTTTTTTTCTTGTGACCCCAACTATGACGCGGCATGACGCACTTTAGCAAAAGTTCACCCGAAAACGCGGAACTGGGAACAGTTACCCATAGCCGGGATTCCGGATTTGGAACGGGTGGAATTATTTTGACTCTGCCCAAAAGGCCTTTGAAAAGAAGACAAGCTGCTCTGCTGCTGCTGTGCTGCGTGCAAAGGCTGCGTGCAAAGGCTGCGTGCAAGGCTGTTCGCGATATGCCGTAGGGCTTTTGTAGGGCTCTTGATAAACGACTGCGCAAACCGCAGGAATGCGACTCGGCCTTTCGTTTTTTTGCCGACAAAAACCAGGAAATCGATGCAAAAATAAAAACTTGAAAGCCACTGTTGGGGGGCTTGCCATCGATGCCAAATGACTCATGAAACGCGTCTTTCCACCAATCAGAAGAGAGAAATTTAACCAAAATAGGCAATAACTCAAACAGACGCCATTTTCCCAAATATTGGGAATTGGCTGATAAACAACTTGGAAAATGTCACCAGGCAAAAAGGGCCAATTTCCCAACCCATCGATGATATCTTTTTTTTTTCTCAAGTTTCGTCTATAAAGGAATTTTTGTCCTAGGTTTTTATTTTACAAACTACCAACTTACACAACGACGACGACGACGACGGCGATGCTGTATACGGCGGATACGTACTCACCTATTGGGTCGCCTCTCCCCGTGCAGGCCAACCGGCCAACGCCCGCTGACGTGCACAGGATCCTCCAGCGTGTGCAGCCGCGAGCGACAGATTGTCCAGCCGGTACACGCTCGCTCCTTTCCCGTTCCCCGCCCGCCAACTCGCTGGGCTTCAAGAAACCCACAGCTCCCCAATATGAACTCGTCCGCAAAGTCCCGTCACCGCCGGGCACTCCCGTGCAAAAACCCAATGTCCCCGTCTTGTCCGCTCGCTCTCCCGTTCGCAACAGCAAAGGTGACATTGTCCCCTCCTGCCTCAAATCCGCTCTAGCTGCTCGCCTCACATCAACAACAACAACGACAAGAACAACACCCACCCGTCGCGCAAACGGACCATCGGACCCGACTGCAGTAGCTGAAAAGAAATCAATCACTTTTGGACAGACGTTGGAGCATGTCTGTCTCTTTGCACGAGGGTCATTGGCGTCAGACATTAACGGATTCGAGCAGTATGGCGTTCAAGATACCGGAGACGTGGACGCAGGCTCATTGTCTGCTTCTTTGGCATTACGTGAAACATGGGTTATTGCCAATAAAAACTCTCCAGCAATCCCGTCATTTGGCGCGCAACCTGTTGTGCTCGATAACGTTCATCTCGAAGAAGGTCGCATCGTCACTGGAAACGTCCTGGTTCGGAATTTGGATTTCGGCAAGACTGTCGTTATTCGATATTCCATCGACGGATGGACGTCTAGCAATGACATAAAGGCCGTATTCGCCAATATTGTCAGCCAAAGCACAATAGATTTCTGCGGGATGGACCGGTTTGTGTTCAAGATTGACTTGAACAGGGAATTTGGAACCTCGGCGGTGAATGGCAAAGTCGAATTTGCTATTCGATTTGACGTAAAGGGCGAGTCGTTTTGGGACAATAACGGAGGGCAGAATTATTCCGTGGGACTTTGCAGGCCAACTCACCAGCAAGTCGGATTGTCAACAGCGCCAGGCGAAAGCCGGCCAGGGTATAGCTGGGAACGACCAGTACCAACCCGAGCTCGAGCCGCACGGAATGTCAGGCCAAGCCCATCACCAGCTGCGCCAGTACTCATTCCGAATCGCATGTGTTCTGCTGCCGCAAATCCCGACGTATCTCCTGCCCCCTTTATTCCTGTCGCTCCACCCACCGGAGTAGCCGTCACCACTTGCATATCGCTGCCCATGACTCCTGCTCAGCGCCGCGAGTCGCGGCGTGCCGTCGCATTAGCGAAGACGAGCACTCTGGCCGATCCTAACGCAAAATACTCCTCGCCTGCCGCCGAGTCTATTCCTATTCCCATCAACGCCACCCGTCGCTCTCCATCACCGACCTCGTTTTCCGATGCAATAGAAATGCCGTTTTCAACGTCGCCTCTTGAGGCGATGGCCCAAATTGGCCGCCAAGCCTACCGTGGATCACGGTTGTACGCGGACAGTGACTCTTTTGGAATACCCTCCTTGGGTTGCTCCCCACCGTCAGCTTTCGCCGCCTGCAGAGCGTAAGCTTCTAGCATACCCAGCTTCTCATAGATGAAGAGAACAACTGCCACGGCTCGACAGGATGCATCTCATATCCGTCCTTTCTACTAGAGTCTCGCCACCACCGTGAGGCCCTGAAACAACGTACCCTTGGATCTGATTCATTTACTATTCGCTTCCTGTACCATAATTTGTTCTTTTGTGTGTTTGGGGAGCCCAGAGACTTTTTGCTTTTATAGTCTTTTTGCTGTTTTGTGTATAGACCGACTCTTGACCTAGTTCATGAACATACCCGCGCCCTATTGGTGCAAAAATACATTTGAGCTCCGCCTTTAGACAACTACCAGCGTGTCATGTGTGCGATTTGTTGTTGTTGTAAAAAGTTTGTCCGTCAGCCTCGTTTCGATAAAGTCGACCACGGAGGACAGCCACGGAGGGGACGGGGCGGTTTGGTTGCGGACAAGAAGAACGAAAAGCACTTGGTTCAAACTGCAGGCTTCGTGGGCCCATGGGGCCTATTGAGCAGGTTGTCGTTTATGTAGGTCTTGTGTTTTAAAGAGATTTTAACCCAAATATCGTGTGAGTCACTCGGGAAATGTCGGATCAACGTTATGAACACGGGTTCGAAACGCGGTGCCCTCGTTGCAAGTGGAGATGCTTTTGGGAAGGGCAACTAGTAGAAGTAGCAGTAGTAGAAGGGGGCTCCAAAAAGGACAAGACTTGCAGATACATCTTGTTCTGCTTGCATAAACCATTAAAGCAGCAACACCAAAGTGGGTCCAGGTTGCCATGAAAAAAACGTCTACGAATGGCCATTATTTTGATGACCAGTCAGATCAACACCAAAACCTCCAGGGCGAGTCCCCTAATCTTAAAGCATGCAACGTTAAAATGGAAATGAGTTCCGATCTTCTATGGTTGTCGGAGTTGGGCATTAGCAAAAAGTAACTGTGTCCAACGTGATTCGACTGAGATTCCTACTGACTCGGGCACAATGATAGGATGGAAGACAAGAACTTTTGTATCTATGGTCTTTTAATATACTTTTAATCACGTAACTTCCGGGATTGGTGGACTTCTTCCCAAACCGTTCATGTTGTTGGCTTGAATTATTTATATCCTCTCTTTTTCTGTTATCATTGGGATGCCACTTATTGCATCTTTTGAACGACCTATCAGATGCCACATGTGAAACTAACAATCAGTAGAAAAGTCATCCATATGAATGTTGAAATTGGGCATTTCTTGTCTTATAATAGTTGATGCTCAAATATCAGGATGGTCAGAAGACCACGATGGGTAAGCTGCTCGTTCCTCTTTCAAATCTCCCAAAACTATTAGAATAAATCCCTTCTTGGCGCCTGTTCAATCAAATCATAACATTCTTGAACTTTTGAACTTCCAAGATTAGTATCCTTTTTGGAAACGGTAGCTAGTCCCCATAAGCGCTTGTCTAAATCAAAAGACATACTTGTCCACCGACGGGGAGGCACGAAAACTTGACTCCAGACCGATGCTCAAACTCGTAAACATCCAGCTGCTGATACCGTAGACGACCCTTGTTTCGCTTTACTCTACCCAAGTACGTAGATTGTGACTTTCTGGTTTCATATTGCAGTATTCAATTGGGGTTTCCTCATATCGACTCAAGTTGCCATGTTCTGTGTGCTTCTCCAGTATCATTACTGACCCCAAGTTGACTTTCGGATGAAATTGTTTTATTCACGCTGTTTTCAGAAGAATGCGGTGATAACTTGCTAGACATCTTACGGAAGTGCGCGATTGAATAAAGCCACATTTCCTTGAGAACCACATTCGAATCACGTTGTTGCTGCTGACCAAATGATCCCTTGATCTCGCTGCGTAAGCACGTCGGAGATCACCGAGCCTGCCGATTCCACGCGTTTTCTTTGGATTGTTGAGGGTTAGAAGCAGGAGAAGGTTTAGCGCAATCTTGAATGCGTCATATCGTCAGCAACAGGACAATGGTGCAGAGGTTGCTTCTTTTATGCCTGACATCCTTTTTTCTTCCTTTTCTTCCTTTTGGAATCGGAAGCTATCGAGGAAGATCACGGGTCGCATTGCGTCGTGGGAGGGGGGTTTTTTTTTGCAAACCTCGCACGCTCGATGCGTACACATAAATAGAACCCGCTCAAGATGGTTTCCCTCCCGCGCCGATATCTTACACCTCCCGCCAATTTCGACCCACAAAGATGGACCGTCGTTACTGCCTTGCGATTTTGCTTTTCATTACCCTTCCGCTCGTCTTTGCTCTTCCAGCCGGCAACCAGCAAACAAAACAAAAGTCACCAAAGCGCTTCATCGTTCATGGCTCGACGCTAAGTGACACTGGCAATGTTTGGAAGCTCACCAACAAGACGTTTCCTCCCGACACCTACCACTTTGGTCGATTCTCTGATGGCCCCATATGGGCAGAATTCCTTTCCATGATTACAAAAATCAAAGTTCGGAGCACAGCGTACGGCGGTTCGACGACAGATAATACCGTCATCCAAGGGTTTGCCAAGGAATTTCCGGTACCCAGTCTTGCCGACCAGATTGCGGGGACAAAAAGATACAAGAGCAAGGAAATTGTGTTTGTTTGGTATGCACATCATTATTTGTTTGTAATGCGTTTCCCATCATAACCCCATATCACCATCTTCAAAGGTCTGGCGCAAATGATGCCTTCCAGACTTGGTTCAAGAATTACAAAAATGTCACTGGAGAAGAATCAGCAGCAAATATTGTAAAGAGCGTCAAACAAATCTCTGACAAACGTACGTTTTTTTTTCATTTTCCGTACAAACTTGTCAGCTTTCATGTTAATCAAATATCCTGATGGTTTAGGCGCACGAGAAATCGTCGTTTTCAACCTTGACCCTCTGTACCTCTCACCCACCTTTGCCGCTCTCCCCAAAGACGCTTACGACTTTTTCAAAACCTTTGTCACGTCCTTTAATAATGCACTCAAAAAAGCCGACTTTTCGTCCCTCAAAAAAGCAAATGTCCGGATTTTTAACGTACACGACTTTATTGTTGACACGGTCTTTCCCCAAGCCATGAACACAACTGGGTACTGCTTGACCGACAAGGGTGGATGTGGAGAGGCATGGCAATACGTTTACTGGGACTTTGATGGGCATTACACTAGCTGGGTCCACTCTGAAATTGCAAATGAGATGAAAAAGATTCTTGGATTATAGGAGCTGCATACAGCGCCCCCCTTGTATAAACTACAGTATGTACTTAAAAATGTTGCGCGTTTAAATATACGGTCGGTCATAGATACAAAGTTCGCTCTAAAACGTCACGACTGGTAGTCGATAAACCGGAAGACTCCAATACGGTCGCTTCACTCCCTGCCACACCTCATCGCCCAACTCATCCATCTTATACTCTCTATACTCGGTCATCAATCCCATCTCGCGTAGATCCGCCTCTGCAAGCCTGCACGATACGTCGTGGAAGAAGGGGTTTGTCCCTGCCAAGCCATTAAAAAAGGAATAGACTCCAGTTTGACTCAGAATATTTGGAACATGTTCGTGAAACTCCTTCAAATCATCATAATACTCTCCAAAGGTGTCGAAAAAGATGCCATCATACGCTTGCAATTGATCCAACACATCTTGCCACCGCCCAAATAGGATACGCACGCCCGGTCGTTTATCCCATCCATCTGCAATCATTTTAGCATACACATCTGGATGCGCTTCAATAATGGTGTGCGTGGCAGGTGATCGCTTTTGAAGGTATTCATCCACGAGACCTAGCCCGAATCCCACATTGAGAACATGAAGACCGGGTTCCGGAGCAATGACGTCTGCATGGAGTTCCATGAGCGGCGCTTCCCATCCCATCATGACGGCGTTGTTGTCCGAGTCAAGGAGACGGCCTTCCGAGTATGTGAGTCGTCGGGCAAGGTAATTGGCATTTGAAGGATGGGCAGAGGCAGGCTTCACACTTGTTACAGAATCGTCTTGTTCATGTTTCTCTTCGACCTCGTCATCGGGATGTAACCCACCAGCACCCAAAGCCATCAACAAGAACTCGGTCCTCACACCTTCCTCCACTAAATGCTCATAAACGTCCTGAAATCCCCCGTCATAAGCATACTCGCCAACACTTTTGCCGTTATCATCAATAGTATTCCATTGTGCGCCCGCACGAAAGAGTGTGGTGATGGCCTCAAGGTTTCCGCGAAAAGCAGCCACATGGAGAGGACTTGCACCATTGTTGTTTGGGTCTCGGTAAGCCAAATCCGCACCTTGAGAAATGTGCGTCGAGAGTTCCTGAGCACATGGCGCGGACGGGGACAATGTCGATAGGCATGTGAGGAGGGAAAGCGTTGGTTGAACGTCGGGCGTTGAGGGATCTGTTGTCATTTTCAAAGGAATTTTGGCAAGTCGCAAAACCAAAGTTCAACCAGGAAAACCAAAAACAATTCATGGTGGCACAGTCATATTACATACCGTCCACGTAAGTGACGCTCTAAACGTCAGCAACTTTCCTCCCACCAAACCCAAAAGCCAAACGATGACGATCCGACACGATGCCAACCCTAAACTCATCACGGCGCCCGAAGATCCCTTTCTTCACCCACTGCCTTTAACGCTCCCGGGAACAGATCGGCAAACAGGACTTTGGTACCTCCTTCCACACATTTGGGACTCGCTCTGGCTTACTATTCCGCCTCCAGTTCGCGCCACCATAGCGTCCGTATCCGTTCCGTATCTCCTGTTTTGCGTCGGAAATTCACTTAGCGGGGGAGCGCCTGCTTCATTTGGGACAAAGTTGTGGGATTTAATTCGACTAGGGCAGCAGGCGGGTTTTTCTGCCATGGGAGGCCAGGGAAGGGTGGGAGGAGACGGCGGTATTGGTGGGTTTGTAGGAGGCGCTGTGACGGCCGGGGCTTGTATGTTGGGATTTATGTGGGTGAAAAAGTTTGTAAATGGAGAGGTGCGTGATGTAAAATCACCGACGCGTGATGGAGGCAGCAAGGACGAGTAAGATGGGGTTTGGGAAGGGCCGAGTCGTAACGCTTTTGAAGCAGATGTGGTGATTAGATAGTGTCGTTTTTAGCCTTGTATATATCATCTTTGGCCTATGGTTGATGTTAGTCCATCGTTAAACAAGCACAGCAAAGATTGTGTGTGATCCTGACGCTACCTTTGAGCCATCCATGCAGAGACCATACTGCTCAACGATTGCCAATTCTGTTTGTCCCATTGGTATATGGTTGTGCTGGTGTCCATGGCACAGATTCCTCACCCGTGGGCCTTTACCGGGGAGACAGTCCCAGCATCCACCTTCTTCGGTTCGGCACTGTCGATGGTCAGCGAGGGAGTATGGGGCGGAAACGATAAGGTTCTACACTTTTCACCATCTAAGAATGCATAGTCAGAGTGAGCACATACCGCACACACAGCAGCACCACAAAAGAGCACATAGCATCGCTTCATACTCGAGCCCGTCAAACGCGAAACTCTCACTTTCCCACGCGCGTTCCCACTTTCCCAGGCCTCCCAACCCGCTGCAAAAACCAAGAACAAAACCAAAAAAGCATCTCGTTTTGCATTCTAAATGCTCGCCATGGCCATGCAAACGCAACCCGTTGCTGTTTTTCCCTCTGCCCCAACTTGGGACCGTGGGAAAATGAATATAAACAAATGGATTTTGCTCCTGGTCGCGTTTACATAATCTTCTCGTTAGCATCGCCCTTCCAGGAGACGCCAACGGAACACTTAGGCCCAGGAGGTCCACCAGGAGGTTCCAAAGGCGCTCTTGATTGGCCCCCCGCGGTGCAGACAAAAGGCAACCGGCAACTTTCGTAAAGTGGGTCATTCCGGAGTGGACAATTGGGAAATGGCGCAGTTCCCGAGGGTTATAAAAAGGGAGCATTTCTCGCCTCCCCCCTCCTTCTTCTTCTTTACGCGGTTGGGTTTTTCTGTTCTCCATTTTTTGATGGTTTGTATTCGCTCATTCGCTTCGTTTTTTTTTTGCTTTCTTTTGTGGGAATGGGTTTCTGTGTCATTCATTCGCTTCTTCTTCTTCTTCTTCTTCTTTATTGCCTGCCGCGTATTCTTTTCTTGTCGTCTCGTTTGGTTGCGCAGGACTGAGTGTCGCGTTGGAGCGAGCGGCACCCACGATCCACCTCGGTGGGAGTGTCCCTTGGTTCCGGCCAGGGGGAGGGCCTGGTGAAACAATACAAGGAAGAAAATGGTTCAAAGGCGGTATGTGCTTGTCATAAAAAAAGAAATATGAAAGCTTCAAAGTGCTGTTCTCGCCACATCCAACTATGCATTCGATGGTGTGAATCGCGTCCAAGCGCGCTCACGACGAGATGATCCAACACACGCATCTTCGCGTATACATTGCATTGGAGCCGTTAAATTGCATTGACTAGAGCGTTCTTTTTGCACTGCTCCTACGTCTCTTTCTGGACTGGTCGCCATCGCACCACATGCCTACTTTGATGAAAAGGTTGCTTTATTTATGTTGAGCAAACGCGCGGTTGGTAGGGCTTTAGACAGCGGATCAATGTGAGGGACGATGTCTGTATAATGCAAAAGCGTGTGCGCCGAGCGCCATAGATTCCTTGTCATTCCAGCATTCTCATTACCAGAGTACGTCTACTGCAACACAACCCAATCCGCGTTTGCGACGCATGATGGAGGTACAGCTTGTAACTGACACCCAGTCATTTTGACATGAGAAAGTTTAATTGCTTATGCCTTGTCAAAGCAAATGATGATATGCCGAAAATAAATGCACCCCAAAACTGCAATGACTCCATTAAATTTCATTCCATTCTGCTGTGAAAGGTAAAGACTATTATACAGGGCGTGTGTCCGCAACAGCCAAAACCCCCTCCACCAGCCCCCCGCTTCCCCCAATCCTTGCCTCGAGCTACATACAAACGTATACACATAAAACGGTTAAAGAGGAAAGTGCACACTAGCGTGGTTCAGGTTCAATGGTCACTCCGCGCCGAATGGTACCCCATCCAATCAATCTACACCAACGCAAAATGAGCATGTGGATCGGAGAATCCGAAAAGCTGTACAGAACTTACCGCCAGTGCTTCTCGATACGACGAGATAATGCAATCTTTTCTCCAATCTCTGTGCAAGCCGGGGTGTTCAATAATACCTTGGCCATATCCGCCTTTACGCTCAATACACGTCCACCCGTTGAGGTAGAACCAATGTTCACCATGAGAACTTCATGTCGGCTGAGCTTTTGGACTTTGGTTTGCTTCTTGTCCTCGGACTTGACACCAAGAAGTCGCCGCAAAAGGAAATAGTTAATCTCTAGCTCGGTGTAGATAGCTGGCAATTTGCCCACTGCGCCAAGGACTTGGCCGACAAGACGGTCGGCACGGCAGAGAGTGGGATCAATTCTTGTACCCACACCTGTGAATAAGACTGAGGTGAGAACGACACATATTTGAAGGCAAACAACCCGGTTCCAACGCACCAATCAATCCACCAGGTACCGCAAATTTAAGGTCATTGGTCTCTGCCAGCAGTGTCACAATTCGAGAGTAGATTGGCTTGCATCGCACTTTTCCATCATTATCCTTGCTGACAATTCCAGGACGGACTTCAATTTCGTCACCAATTTTGAGCACACCACACAAAATCGATCCACCCGCGACTCCTCCCTTAAGGTCTGCCACTTCTGCACCTGGCTTATTCACATCAAATGAACGAATGACAATCAATCGTGGGTCGGCGGTAAAGTCACGAATTGGGATGGGGATTTTCTTGACAATGTATTCATTGATGGCGTCAATGTTGTACTTCAACTGCGCAGAAATGGGAATAATCGGAGCACTGTCTGCAACGGTGCCTTTTACAAACTTCAAGATGCTCTCGTGATGTTCTTCTGCAGCAGATTCCTTGATCAAGTCAACCTTGTTTTGTAGGATGAGAATATGCTGCAACTTCATGATTTCTATAGCGGCCAAGTGTTCAGAGGTTTGTGGTTGGGGACAAGATTCGTTTCCGGCGATGAGGAGCAGCGCGGCATCCATGACTGCTGCTCCGTTCAACATGGTTGCCATAAGAATATCGTGCCCCGGACAGTCGACAAACGACACATGTCTATTTCGTGGCACGCCACCCTGTTAATTAATGCCATAAACGAAGGACACACCGTTTGCCATTCACCTTAGTAGCCTCATTCTTCCCATGCACCCCACCCGATCACAGGGAAATCCCTCCTCCTTATCACTACGGTACGATCGATAACATCCTGGACGTGGGCATGCTTCGCTATCGCACTTAAATATCTATTATAAATCAAGAGATCTACGAGGTTAGATGTTGGTCAGAGGAGTAAGGTTCACCGCCCGCGCCTTCCGCTCTCGTATCAACACTGCTTCAGGAGCCATCTGCGTATTATTGACGGCTCTTGCGTCTATCGACATCAAGTATCCGACTGGTGCCAGCAAACTGTCTCATCACCGCGTATGGATACGAGATGGCAAGTCGGGGAGGTAAAAGTGTCCGCATCTTACCTTTGCATTGGCATAACCCAGCTTGATAGTAATGTTTCGCTCGAGTTCGTTCTTGAAACGGACGGTTTGTACACCAGATATGGCTTTTACCACAGTTGACTTTCCGTGAGCTACATGCCCGATGGTGCCTGTTTCATACGGAAAGAAATGTAGTGAGTACACAAATCTTTCGACTGATCAAACGACGTCCTCCCATCCCGACCACATCTTGAAAGATTATGCACTGCATCAGGGCCGACCAGCGTATTATTTGCGGCCATGCATAGACATCGTCATGTATATTCCGACTGGTGCCAGCAAAAACGACTCATCAGAGCGAGTGCATCTTCCCCATTTTGTCTACTCATCCATGCCATCCCCCTCCCATTTGTTCCTCACGAGAAGCTTACCGATATTGATGGTAGCTTGTCGAGAAATGACTTCTGGGGATAGAGGATTGAGTTGCGTTACGTCAATATCTAAAGCTGCCATATTTGCAATCGTTCTTCGTTAAGTTGCAGGGGTGCAATGTGGTAGGAATCCGCCTGTCTGCCTCGTTAAAATTCCCAATGCGTTCTATAAAGTCCCAAGAAAAGAAAAGTGATGCCAACTGCTTGTTAACTGCTGTGATCGTCGCGGGGAAATCGTTACAAACTGCAGAGTTCCTTCCCCACCATCGCCGTTCCAACTGCAAAAAACTGGACAGGATCACGTGTCAAGTCACCATAGGAGCGCATGAGTCATGCATTACATAAGCAATACGCATGTGACTTTCATGCGCCCCAAGTTCATTATCCCTTTTTCGATGTGTACTCAACTACTAAGCCACTTAATCCCCAAACTGGGCCTTCCTTGGAGGTGGTGGGCGACCTTTGGGCAAGTCAACCCACGCCAACGCACGGGAAAAACGACGGGGAGGATTGTTGGCAATTTGGTCTTTACGCCTTTTGCATTCAAACTTGTCGAAGTGAACCACCCTCCTTTGTGGGCTCGGCTACTCGGCGTCGTTTTGTCTTGCAAATCATTTGCATTTCTTGACCCACACGCCCTCAAGTTTTTACTTTTTGCGAGAGTGTTTGGATTGCCCATTGCAGCGCAGCAACTTGAGCTCACGCACGCAAAGGTTTGCAAAACAATGTTTGGTTTAATGGTCGTCAGTCTCTCTAACAGTGACAATCTCTTCCTTGGCTGCGCTGTCTAATATGTTGTTTTGTGTGACAACTAGAACAGGAGTAGAGCGTGGAAACCTCATTGAAACCTTCCAAAACGTTACTCAAAGATATCAAGCCTGGTGGCCTTCTACTCTCCGCTACGGTAGGTTGACTACTCTGCTTATAGACCAGTGCTGCGCTGGGCCTTGAGTCATTCATGGATGGGAACATGTAAGATCTGAGGTCTTGTGGCCGTGATGCTCAATCTGTTCTTTCTTTTTCTTATCCCAAAGGAGTAAACCTTGCACGATTTGGGGGCCAAGAAGAAGATACCGGTGCGTTGAGTGTTGTCGCGTAGGCATTGTGGGGACTCGTCTGTGGCATGTCGAGAGGTGCCACCGCATGAGAGACAGCATGATTGACATCCGCTTTTGTTTACTAGCAGCCGTATCGAACCTTGATCCGATCTTGCAATTTCTCGCCAGGCACAGGAGCTACTGGTGTCGGCTCATCTGCTGGTCCTGAGTGGGCCCTAAATAATGCTGACCACCCGTATACCCCGCGCCGAGAGTAAAGGCGAGAGTTACCAACAGCGTATGATTATTTGCTCAAAAGACGGGTCAAAAACTGCTACCATCATGCATACTGTAAATCCAAATATCGTCCCAGTTGCAGCTGCTGCGGCCGGAACTGCGCCTGCACACGTGGACCACGCACCAGTAGCAGCCCGAAGAAAAAAGGTTGGTCCCGATTGGAAAGAAGCAGATATCATGTGTAAAGAATGATGGCCACTAACGAATCGGCTTTGAAAAGAACAAGAAAAAGGGAAAGGGTACAACACATTCTCCCACATATCAATCAACCCACTCAACCCCAAACGGCACGTCGGAACATATTGACTATGAGGATGATGAAGATGACTATGTATACGATGAGATAACAGAGTCTCGCGGACGAGGCGAGCACCGTGGATCCATAGCTAGCTCGACGCATCCAAATTCACTGTCACCAGATGATGACGGACTTTTATCCGACGCCGATGGTGGAAGCCCTTCGTATAATCCCGCCTCTGAGTCGAAAAATAAGAAGAAAAAGAAAAAGAAGAGGCATTCGGACACGTCACATCATCGACACAATGACATCTGGTACAAATCAGATGCTGAAGAGAAACAGCGGATACGTGAATTTTGGTTACAGCTCGGGGAGGATGAGCGACGCGCGCTTGTCAAACTGGAAAAAGAAGCGGTGCTAAAAAAAATGAAGGAACAACAGAAGCAGACATGCTCTTGTTCAGTATGCGGGCGCAAACGGTTGGTACTTTGGTTTGTACTTCTTATCGTGTGGATGAGTGTTCATTTTTTCTTTCCTTTAGAACTGTCATTGAGGAGGAGCTGGAGATCCTTTACGATGCTTATTACGAAGAGCTTGAAAATTTTGCCAATGATCAGAGCGGCAAAGCTCCATCCGGTCCTTGTATGTATTCTGTGGAATTTTATAGACGTGCCTTGTTTTTAATCTGACATGTGTGTCCAGCTGCAACTTCCATCGGACATACACCGTCACCTTCCCGATCACCACCATCGCATCGAATTCAACATATTGAGGAAGATGAGGAAGAGGATGGAGAATACGATGATGATGACGAAGACGATGATGACGATCACGACCCATCTGAGAGTATCTTCGAATTTGGAAGCAGCCTCACGGTGAAAGGTTAGTCTGTTTGTCAGATAAGTCTTAAAATAAATTGCGCACTCACCCTTTTAAGCAGGGGGAATACTGACAGTGGCCGATGACTTTCTGAAAAATGACGGAAGAAAATTCCTCGATTTGATGGAACAGCTTGCTGAAAGAAAAATCAGGCAGCTGGACGATGAGATGGACCGAGGTGGAGATAATAACGGCGATTGGGATGATGGCGAGTACGATGATGAGGATTATGATGAAGACGAGGAGGAGGTACACTTGGCCCCACTTCTCTGTCGTGGTGGTGGCAGTGGCTAATTATATGTCATCTAGGACACCATGACGGAAGAACAGCGCATGGAGGAGGGCCGACGCATGTTCCAAATCTTCGCCGCAAAGATGTTTGAACAGCGAGTGCTACAGGCATATCGCGAAAAGGTTGCGCAAGAAAGGCAAATGCACCTTCTAGCAGAGTTGGAGAAAGAGAAGGAGCAGCAAGCAATGAGGGAGCTTGCCCGTCAGAAGAACAAGGAGAAAAAGAGGCTCCAGAAAAAGTTGGTCTTGCTTGTGCGCTTATTTCGAAGAGTAGCTTAGTCCTAATTATTGCAAAAATCAAATTCCCAGAGCTCTAAAGCAGCAAAAGGAGGAGGAGAGACTAGCGGTAGAGCGAAAAAGGCAAGAAGAGGAGGAACGCCTTCGAGTGGAAAAGGAGGCGAAGGCGGAAGCTGATCGGTGAGCGCATTATCGGAGTTTGCGTCGTAGGAGAAAATAGACTGATCCATTCATATATAGTTTGAAACGAGAAGCCGAGCGAGCAAAGCGTGAGGAGGAACGGGCGAAGCGGGAAGAGGAAGAGCGCAAGAAAAAGGAAGCCGAGCGCACGCGGAAGGAAGAAGAAAAGCGCAGGCAGCGCGAAGCAGAGGAGAAAAAGCGCCGCGAGAAGGAGGAGCGTGAGCGCCGAGAACGTGACGAGCGTGAGCGCAAGGAAAAAGAGGAGCGCGATAGGAGAGAGCGTGAGCGAAAAGAGAGAGAAGACCGGGAGAAGAGAGAAAAGGACGAGAAGGAACGAAAGGACCGGGAAGAGCGCGAACGGAAGGAGAAGGACGAAAAGGAGAAACGGGGGCGAGGGGAGGCGCGCCCGCGGCAACAACAAGTTGTTGTTCAACAGCAGCCGAAGACAGCTCGACCTGTATCCGCCAAGCCGTCCCCTGCAGGACTACCTCCAAAAGTTGCATCTCACGCGCCTACTACAACTCCAGCGTACCGTCCAGGTCCGATTGGGCGGCCAACTACTGTTCCCAATACCCGGCCATCTTTGGCGAGACCTCAGGCGATCGGGTCAGCTATTGCACAGCCAACGGCAGGTGGTTCCACTATTCGGCCACACAGTGCCCAACCTGGTTATCAGGGGCAACAAAGTTCACAGAAAAGCCTTCCTGTCCAGGCGCAGCAAATACCTGGTATGCGACCACCGCCTTCACATTCGCACCATCCACTATCGATACATAGTCGACCAGCAGCAGGGCAACAGAATTCCATATCTCAGCCAGGATTTGCACATCCGGGTTCACGTCCTCTACACATGTTTGGGCAGCCTCCACATATGAATGCCTTGCATCAAGCAACTTTGGTACACGGTCAGCCGACACAAGGCCCAGGAGCAGCGCTAGCATCTTCACCACCACCGCCAAGCTCGATAGGTATACAGAGCTTGGAACAAGCCGACGCAAACGGAATACCTCCGTCTCGGCTGTTCAGCGGCGCGAGCTTCCCAGCACTTCACTGGTCAGCAACGGATGGCATACCAGCGGCGCAGATTGGGGCCCTAGGAGATCCTGCAAGAGCCATTCTTGCGCACAGCAAGCCACCTGTACCGATTGGCATCGGGCCGCGTACGGACGCGCCAGTGAACGGTATTGCTCCAATCGGAGCGAACAAGGCTGTGACGAGACCAGCACCCATCCGACGACCGTCAGCTGTCGCGCCACCTCCTCCAGTTCAACCTAGTCGAAGCGGCTTCCCGCGTTTGGAGGACGATGAACCTGTAGCTGGGAGCGCTGTGCTTGGCGGTGAACTGTTAAAAGATGATGAACGCATTGGCGGAGGTGCTGCTTGGAGAAAACCTTCCTCTGCGGGCATCCCTTCGATTGGACCCAATCACGGAGCGGGTGGACCCGATCCTTTTGGACAACCTACATCTGGAGCACCCGGAGTTCTTGGAGTTGTGAATGGAGCAGCGCCGGGGCCAGCGAGAATGTTTGACGGATATGGACCTTTCGGTGGGTGGGATGTGCCTTCCACATTAGGTGGAGGATTGGGAGGTAAGGTTACTTTATCGCCCTTAAATTGTCTCCTGTAGACTTTTGCTGATTGTGATATTTGTCACAAGAAGATATATCACGAACCCAACCGTCATCTGCGAATGTTGCAGCCACCAGTGCACTCCCATCAGCTATCGGGCGCGGTGTATCGAATATGCTACCACCTGGCCCAGGCATGGGACTTCCCTTTTATCCGTCAACGTTTATGGGTGGATCAGCGGTAAATAGTGGACAGCCAGTTGGTAGTCCCACCACCACGACGACAGGCGCTACTCCTGCTAGTACTGTGATTGGTCGACCTGGACACCTCTCACAGCCAGTATCTGTGCACGGGCCTAGAAGTGCATGGAACGGTGGACGTGAGTAGTAACGGGAATGTTGAGGATGATCTTTTGTTCTGGAGGCGTCAGAAGATTGTTAAGTATGTGTTACCGGTTTAGGATACTTTTAAGACAAGCGATGACTCGCGCACGTCAATGGTTGTAAACCGGTTACATACCCTCCCCGCAAAGAGATGGGGGGCCTAATGAGGGCCAGGTGTAGATGAGGAGTATGGGAAAGGAGGGGGCAGAAGGATATGGGGGAGTGCGGTGAATCATTTTTTTTCAGACTTCTGTGATTTTTTTTTTTCCTTTTTTACTTTCGGGTGTAGTTGAGGTTGGAAGTTTGGGATAGGGTTTCTTCCTCTTTTTTGTTTTTTATGGAGGATCATGACGATTATTAACATGTTTCTTGTTGCTCTGGGAAATGAATATGCATACGCTGTGTGACGAGAAACATTTCTTTTTATGCAATGCCAATATGTTTTGAAAAGCAAATGGTGAACGAAAGGGCAATGACACGGAACAGCAACAACAACCAGAATCACACAGAAAGTTATGCTTGACTTTTCTAAATCCTTCTTGGCGGGATGTTCTGCATTGCTTTTCTTGTCGTCCTCCGTCGTTTACTCTTGGCGTTTGGTCGTTTCCCATTCCAAATTGACGTGATCGAACGCGTATTACGTGGCCCGAACCTCAAAGGGGCTCTGAATTGCGAGCAGGTCGGATGGGGGCGGCCTCATTTCAAACCTTTTTTTTTTTCAAAGCTCTTGGCTTTTCGTTTGGTTTGCTTTTGATCGAGTTATCGTTGTCCTGCAACACACAAGCGGTCTCGGTTTCTCTAGCCTGCTGTCTTGATTATCCCCGCCTTTATTGGTCGCGTTTATCAGCGGGTGTGCCTGAGCAAAAAAAAAGGGACTTGTTTTGTGCCTGTCAGCGCCCGTTTTGTTGGCTGAAAGCCTTATTTTTTCAAAGGCTTTGGGTTGTCCCTCCCCCAGGTGAAGATTTAGGCATATATTCCATCAAAACGCTCACGTTCGTTGTTGACAGTCTTGCCGCGCCAGGGGGTTAAGACTGCGATTCAATATTCCCGCGTCGTTCCGGTTTCGCAGTTGCTTTTGGGCGGGGTACCACGCCTACGAGAACCTGTTTACCTCCTTTCCACTGTGACGTGAGCTAATGTCCCGTCCGCACTCGGACTCGCTAGCTCTCCCTTCCCTTCCGATTCCACCGCCTCGTACTTGTTCTCGCAATAGAGCAAAGAGTGCAGAGGTTTGGGTCGACGTCCAGCGACGACTTGGCGGGGGAGACCCAGAACCGTCACCCCCGTTGCTCTTTCCAAAATTGGGGAGCGTCGGACACGAAATTCGAGAACCACAAGCACCTCCCATAGCGCCGCTAGCATCGCCGCTCCCACCACCTCCTTCACCTTCTCCGCCTCTCAGTATCAACTCGCTTATCGATGACTATGACAGATCTGCAGAAAGCTCTGGTACAGAAAATGAGGGAGATGTCTTTTTCACCCCAAGAGACGACCTTGCAACACCCAATGTAACGAAATCACAACGGCAGGATTCCTACTTTCACATGGTCATACCGGCGTGCAAACCATCATGCCGGGGAGGTCAACGCTCACGCTCAGATATTGGGCGACAACCACCAAATTCCGAAGCGCAAAGTACTCACCGACGAAGATTTGCGTCCGAAGATCTGCCCTTGACACCGCAAACACCGGACGACGAGCGATGGAATCGTTTGATTGGAAAGATGGAAGCATGGATGGGCATGCTGGATTCGTTATCTGAAAAGTCCGTCCCTCGTGGGAGGTCGCCTACTCCGCGAAAAACGTCACCATCACCGCATCATCGTGATGGCATACAAGTTCGGTCTGGTGAGGACAACAGAATACACATCGACATTGATCCCGTGGAGTACTTGATTTGTCACAATCGAAGGAAAGCTCCGCAAACTGGGCAGAGAGACAGCCAGAGCGAGAGTGGGGAGCACAAGGCCGTGATGGAGATTTCTGAGGAAACACGATCGGACCAAGGATATGGGTCAGGAAATTCATCATTGGATAGTCCTGGGCCTCCTTCGATTACCACTCTTGATGGGCGGGAACGCGAAAAGATCAATGTCGTAACGCATACTGAACCCTCACTGCTTCAACCAATACACACAGATACCGTAGCTCCTCCCCGTATAGCACGGACCCGATCTGATACAGCATCGACCGACCGCACGATTGTTCCAGATTCCCCCAGTGCACCACAGGATAGCTCATGCCCGCCACCTGTTCCCCCACTGAATCCTGCTCGTCGCATGTTGGACATGTTTCCGCCTCCCTTTCAAGGTGCACATCCAACGTCCCAAACGTCCAACGCGTTCCTTCGAGAAGGGGAACAACTGGTTACTCTATTTGATGAACCGGATGGGATGCATAATATCTTGTTCGAATACGTTATGGATACTGGAAAGGGAACTGTGACCAAATGTTTGGTGGGGGCAACGAGAACAAAGTTAATCGAGTATTTGACTGCAGAGGCTGGTGAGTTGTGTGATGCAGTTTCCGCTATTGTGATAAGTGGCGCGAGAGCTGATTTGTTTTTATTTTGCTGACTGTTGCTGCAGATTACGAGTTTCTCGCGGACTTTTTTGTGGGCTATCGTGCATACATGTCGCCGATGCAACTACTTAAGCTCTTGATCTTACGATTACGGTGGGCGCTACAGAAAATGCATAGTGCCATCCATACACGAGCCTTGAACGGGTAAGCGAATGACATGATTTGAACTCTTACGGAGCAGCTCAGTAAAATATGAATTCTAATTGTGGCCGCCAGGACGTTGATTACCCTCCATCATTGGTTGACGTATCATTATGACATTGACTACGCGCCATCAAGCACATTGCGATTCACTCTATCGACATTTATTATCAAATATTTGGAAAGTCACCCCGCCATTCAAGAATCCCCAGTGTATTCAAGAACGGTGGAAACATTGAAAGGGCTAATACAAGAGGGCAGGGCGCGGAACCTCGTCATGAATGACAGGCCAGATGCAATACGTGGGAACAAGGAAAAAGTGATAGACGCAAAAGGGCAAACTGGAATTCGTAAACTTTCGTCCGCTCTCCCCCTACGTGTGTCCATAATATCCTCTGCGGCAACGCATAGGTCTCGTAGTTCGGAGTCCACCCGTCCGTCAGAACCATTCAAACGGAAGAAACGATCCATCTTTCGTCGCCGCAAGCATCGCAACAATATTCTGGATCCAGAGACAGATTCTGCATCACCAGGGCCACCACCTGCGTCGCGTCGCTCCTCAGCAACCGGTCCTTATCGGCCGTTTATTCTGAACTTTCCTCCTGACGAAATTGCCCGGCATCTATGCGCGATTGAACAGGAATATGTTGGAGGTATCCAATGGACCGAGTTGCTGAACGCTAGTGACTGGACAAAGAGGGAGCTTGGAAGGGCGGAAGGAGTCTGGAGAGTAATTGATAGGTTCAACAAGGTAGCATGCACGTGAGTTTGTATGAAAGATGTTTCCTCATTCACTCATGATAATCATGGATTCTCAGACATGTCGGTGGGTGACCATAGAAATCAACCGGACAGCCGACGTGGAAGAAAAGGCAAGAGTGATCGAGGCTTTCATCCGAATTGCCCAGGTGGGTCATTTAGGGGGTGGTCCGCCTTTCTTGACAGGAAACTGATTTTGGACTCTTAAAGACGTCTCTAGCATGTTGTAATTTTTCGACCCTGCTATCCATCTTGCTTGCCCTTCAAAATGCTGCTATCGAAAGTCTGACCAAGATCTGGTCGCAAGTCAGCGTGTCTGCCAAGGATACTCTCCGGTCCCTGCAAGACTTTGCAACTCCTTTTCGAAACTTTCGCGCCATCCGTTCTGCACATGTACGTTGTACCGAGGGTATCTCTGTCGATGCTTGGGAACGGGAGGACCAAGTGCAACTCCTCGGCCTGGAGGTCCCACGAAAAGGGATAGACAAGGGGAAAGGAAAGCCACCAGAGCGATATGGAGCAGTCCCCTTTCTGGGGTTGATATTGAGCGATCTGGTCTTTAATGAGGAAATAGGCTGGTTTTTGGAGCCTTTCGGAGGTGATCAACCCGCGACGTTGGGTGAAACAGGCAGTTCAGCGGAAACGCAACTCATCAATGTCCAACGTGCGAGAAGGCTGGCGAGGATTGTAAAACATTTCAGGGCCTTCCAGCATCCGCTGCGTAGGTACGAAATTGATGTTGATGAGAAGCTATGGAACAACCTGGTTGCTTTGGATGAAAGTTTGGAGGGTGGTAGGGCGTGAAACCTTTTTTTGTTTTTGCATTGGCGGAGAGTTTTGCATTGTAAGTCTCTCGTTGTGCGTATGTTTTTTTCTTTTACGTAGCATATTATGTTTTGTATATATGTGTGTATGTTTACCTTGAGAAAGTAGCGTCAGATGCGAGAGTTAGTCACTTTTAGTACAAATAAGCGAATGGGAGGCAAGTACGACGTGCAATCATCTGTGACAGTAAAGGTTGAATTATCAGGAGATTTATGATGGGTTGCAAAGGACTGTCGATTTTTTGCGCTTAAGCAACGGAAGTTACAAAAGTTACGCTGTGAAAAAGGAGCATAACTTGCAATCCACGCATTCTGCACTTACTTTGTCGCTTGCAAGGTTAATTTGTTTTCCGTAACTTGCGTGCGAGGGTGAAATGACTGCTTCCAGCTGTTTTATTTACATTATCCAGGCATGCCTGGTCAAAGCTGCACTTGAGTAGGGAAGAACCTCGAGAGCAGATGTAGAAAATCCTGCTGGATTCGATCAAAAAGCGACACATCTGCACCCTGCTGCTTTCATCTCCTTGTCTGCATTTCCTAGTATTCAAAGGCCTTGATTTGGCCATCTACATATATGGAATGACATCCAGATATCACTCAGGGATGAACCTGCGACCTTTGCGGATACTTTAATATGATGACACACAAGTACTATGAATTCTATAGACATCTGCTCGACAACCCCAAAGAATACACAAGGGCAGTCCCGATGACAAGTGCTGCCATTCGATGCTTCGTGCGAAAGCATGGCTGAATATCAATATATACCATCCCCTTTTCAATCAGAGCTGTGAGGTTTTTTTCAAGGGCCTCGCCTGCTCTTGAGCCGTAAACTTTGGTTTACTCTTGCGGTGAAAGTTACTTTAACTCCGTTGAAATGTCATCCGCGTCGCGAGACTTGTTGCTATGGCGACTTGTGATTAGGAAATGAGGGCGACTCTGCATTCCTTCTCCCCAGAGGATTGACCTACATGATCACATTGTCATTTCCCCATGAGCATCAACAGAATTACGCTACGATGGCTGCAGTCAGCCATAATGACTACGCCTCGCAGGAAACAAAGTATCGGCTGCGCTTTCTGTAGATCACCCATCGTCCGTAGACCACAAGCAGCTACTTTCCAAACCTCGGCAGGACTTCTGGCTAGAAAGGCTCGCGGCGCGCAAAGTGACGAAAAGCCTCGAGTGACAGACTATAGGATTGACGAGCTTGCTGACGAGATTTTGGATGAGATTTTTGAGAAGGCACCCAAGAAAAAACAGTCGGGGGAACGGACGACAGCGGTAGATTCCAACGACAGACCTTGGGATAGGTCTTCCGTACAGCGCGAAAGTGAAGCTAGCAAACTATCAGGGGAAAGGGTGGATGACAGAGGTGATATTACGGAGGAGGTTTCTACAAGTGAGATATTAGATCAGAGTGCCGTCGACCCACTCGCCAAAGGCAGCGACGCCCTTCCACGTTCCCAGTACGCTCAATACGACATCGAATCCGCTGAGGACCGAGAAGCACGCCGTACCATCGAGCAAAAGTACTATGACGTGAATGAACCTGCGCGAAAATCACTGTCTGACGACTGGTATGTTGACGAAGCGTACAATATCGCAGAGGAAGCGCCAAAGGAGTCCGACTTTGTCCCTCGATGGATGCGCGGCATTGAGATTGCCGAACAGCGTAGCCAGGGTATGGTTGAGGAGGAAGAGATAGATTTGAATGGGCCATTGCGACTACGAGAGGTCGTGGATGTGCTCCGAGAGGAGAAAGGGACGAATCTTGTGGCAATTGATATGCGTAGCAAGTGTGATTACGCGGATTACATGATTATCGTAGAGGGTAGGTCCAAGAAGCAGATTTATGCCCTGGCAGACGCTGTTCGACGAAAGGTGATTATGAAATGTGTTTTTTACCCTCATTGGCTGTCTTTAGTAACCTTGTACTTTCAGGCTAAACATCGCGTCGGACTGGACCCCTCACTTCCACCCAATCTCACCATTGAAGGAACAGATTCAGAAGACTGGATGGTTCTGGACACTGGCCGCTTCATAATCCACTGCTTTACTCCCGAAGCGAGGGCGCGATACAATTTGGAAGGACTATGGACGGCCATCAAAGATCCTTTGCTTGCATTGGTTCGAGATGCTGATATAGAACAACAGCAGCTTGCTGAAGCAGGAAGAGGATGGGATTCTCGTCCGCAGGAAGAGTTTAGAATCAAGGACATTGAGAGGAGGCATGTACTAGGAGAGGAGGAAGTTGTTGAGCAATTCAATGCACCAAGATAGATATATATATATATATATATATGCGATGCACCACTATTGATACAAGGATTGCAATCCTTACTGTGTGCATCCTTTATTCTCATATCTTTATCGAATATAAAAACATTTCGATGTCATCGATCCATTACGTAACCCAGCAGGGACAATGAAGAACACCCCGTGTGTCACTCCCGTGGATTGCGAGCCCTTGGGGGCTGTCTCTCCGAGTTTTTTGTCTCTCGCATTCGGCTCAGATTTGGATGCAGCTCAAACGAGGACGGCGGCTTCCTACTGTTGCTTGACCAGCTTTTTGTGGTCACGGTCCATCTTTTTTGAGGATTGTTGTTCGACCTTGCTGCCATACGCGCTTTCAAGTGTGATCTTGCGCACAACAGACACCAGGGCTCTTGTCTCATTCCAACGAGTAGCGTTCTCGCTTCAATTACGGGCGCCGACGCATTGATATCAACTACTCCTTGCTACGTGCAAACAGGATACATTTGTCAACATGATACGAGAGGTTGGTTTTGGCACTGTGGGATGCTGCGGTCTTTGGAACCCTTTGGTGCTCACCCAAATGTTCATAGGCTCTTCATCGATATATAACGCAGCCCATTGCAGCTCTTCTGGAGCCATACATACGAATGGGATATGAGGGCCTTACATCCAACAAAACGCAACGTTTCGCGCTGAATACTGCGATATTTGGTGTGGTGTTTGGGGGGCTTCTGGGAATGGCTTTGGCGATTTATGGACTATTCTACTGGATATATATACCGCAAGTCGCTCATGTTATTCCGGTGTATATGCAGTATGGGTAGGTTAGGGTTTCGATGTGTGATGGATGCCATGATATTGAACAAAATTCATGATTAGAGGGCCAGGGGAAAAGATGCAACCCTCTGCGTACGTGGATTTCACTGGGGCGAACTCGAGGCAACAGGTTTGTTTTGCAGAAAGTTGGAAATCTGCTCCCAAGTTGTAGCCGGCTGATAATCTTCTACACAAGTCTGCATATCTCACTCCAGATCAACATTACGACCTTGCTCTCGAACTTGTCGTACCAGACTCGAACAACAATTTTGAGCTGGGAAACTTTATGATTTATATCGATCTTCAGACAAAGGATAATCGGACAACAGCATCGAGCAGTCGCTCGGTACGTAGTAGGGCAGAAGGTGGAATGAAACCTCGAAATAACCAACTGTCATTTTGTTCGTTCCAGGCCACGTTGGAGTACAGAACTCCATTGTTAAAAACGATGCTCACCGTTGTGAAAGGGGTGCCATTGGTCTTGGGGCTGACAAGTGAGGCTCAGACGGTCAAAGTTTTACTGTTGGAAAAGTACGAGGAGAGCGAGGTATGGACCGCGCACTACCACTCCGTGTACTGTTCCCTCTAACAGCAACGTTCACTTGTGCTGATAGGCATATCCAATTCACCATGCTCTAATCCGATTGTCGGATAATCGCTTGCAACTATACCAAACTAAACTCCACGTCGATGCCAACTTCCAAGGTCTGCGATTCTTCATGTATCATTGGCGCGCCACCACCGCTGCAGTATTTGTCAGTGTCTTCATGTTCTGGGAGACAGTCTTTGCGTTTACGCTCTGGAGGCTTTTCTTGTCCCTATTCAAGCAGCGCGCGGACACCGCGAGCGGAGAAGAAATTGATTTGAACGGTACCAGCGAAAAGCTCGGCGCGGATATGGAGGATGTGGAGCGATTTAGCGCGGATAAGGCAAGCGACGAGGACGACAGGATCTCTGTCCCCCGCAGCGTGGTAGGGCAAGCAACCCATCTCCCATCATCACCCCGCTCCATGTCGTCTGCACCATCATACCACTCTGGAGCAGTCCCTATGGGCTCACCTCCCCAGTATGCAGCCAGCCCTCCAGGCTTTGAAGATCGTGGGAGAACATCACCCATACGGCTCCATACAGGATCACCCTACTCGTCGGCTTATTCTTATGCGTTCCCATTCAGCAGTGCTGGAGGGTTGAATGGCCCGGCTGGTGCAGGGATGTTACCTTTTACCGGATACACTTCGGTCTCAGCATTACGCGCTGCTGCAGTGACGGCTGCAACATCTGCTCCTTCTGGTGTGTATACCGCTCCCCCACCAGCACACTATATACCCCAACCGTCGCCTTCCATCCAACCTCAACGTGCAGCGACTCCAAGCACGACGACCGAAGACGTTGCTCAAAACACTCTTCTCAACCCCGTGCTTTTAAGCCCAGAACTCCAGACCCTAGCCGCCTTACGGGACGCTAACCCCGGTATGAGGGAATCGTATCCACCTGGCCTAAGATTTAGACGCCGGACACCCGATGGCCGCTATGAGACCATTGAGAAAATTGGTGACGTGGATCCAGAGGATATTATCCGGGGAGTCATTGTGCGTGTGGAAGATATGGAAATTGAGCAGACTGTTCCGATTATCTCTGCTGCAGCAGAAGGTGGGGAGGGGCGGAGCAATTCGGGCGTGGTGCCTGTTGGAGATGAGTTGGGCAGGGCCGAGGATGAGATGGTGCCTACGGACCTCCCGAGGGAGTGGTGTGTTGTTTCAGATGAGGACAAGGATGTGTGATCAAAGTATTCTTATGTATCTTATTGTTTGTATTTCTGTGTATGCTTTTCTTTTTGGTACCGGCTGGTTGGTAGTTGCAAAGTATATTATTCTGCTTTGTGGGTGCAGTTCTTGGATACAATCTTTGAAGTTTGTTTGCAGAAGATTAGAGTTGGGGTTATGATTTATGGTGCTTCTGTGACGGGGCTGGTTACTTCATTTACGTACTTTAGGGTTATAGGTAGTGTTAACCACGATACGCACGATTCCAACCATGCGGCTAACGTGACTGATGAGATGTGGGCAGTGATCGCGTGCATTTAGTTGAATTAGTGCATTGCAACCTACATCCTGGACTGGTTAACCTAATCCTTGCACATCAGTCGCTCTACTGGAATGCTTCTCGCTGGGGGCGGCAAGTATACATGGAAGATGCCTATCAGGATTGACCGGAAGAAGACGAGAAAGGATTTGATCGCAAACTATAGCCTTTGTCTATGTGTGTCTGCCCATGCGCTTTCAAGGCTGCTCCAAAGATAGTATGTCGCGGTCCTTTACAAGGAAGAACATTCTTTGGCAGGCGAATGAGGGGAGTTGTTGAAAGTTTAATGTTATTATCTTGTATCAAAATAGAGACGGACTAGGGTTAGGGTTACGGTTTACGGTGTCTATTAGCAGTCACAAGCAGGGTTAGGGTTAGGGTTAGGTTAGGGTTAGGGTTAGGGTTAGGGTTAGGGTTAGGGTTAGGTTAGGGTTAGGGTTAGGGGTAGGGTTAGGGTT